>CM060687.1:190760753-190900753 GCA_030686995.1 Artemisia argyi | reverse complement strand
TCTCTCTCATGACAATTAATTTGAGACGGAGGGAGTAGTATTTATAGGGTAAATAAGCACATGTTAAACCCTAATGGGCTAATGGGCTAAATGGTGAATATACATAAGCCCATATTATTTACAACATCTTTCAATTTTTGTTTATATATCAATTGTGGCACATGCCCGTCGAGGTAGGTTTTTAGGTGTAAATTTGGTTATTATTATTTATTTATTTATTTATTTATTTACTTGATTGAAAGGAATAAACATAAAAGAAATATAGTGAAAATAGATGAGAAAGGAAACTTTTGAAAGGCGATTAAAATGTGCAGTGATAGAAATATTAGGCGCAAGAAAAGGAAACAATTCTTAGTTATTACTAGTAAGAAAAAAAAAACTAGATAAGTTTTTTTATTATTTGTGGTCATTGACTAATCAGATGGCCTAATAAATTATGAGTTTTTGGTTAATGTTTATTGAAAGGCAATTGAAAGTAGAAAATAAACCAAACATTTTTCCTTTTGCTAACATGTCACTCTATAAAAGATCTTATAGTAAGAAGGTGGTCTGCATTGGCAGTAAAAAACATGCCTCATCTTTAACACGCATATAGAAGGGAGTTTATTAAGGACTTAGATCATTCATGGTTGTTCAAAAACAAAATGGACGAAGGCTGATAAAGATTTTTGGGTTCCTAAATTCGATAAAAATAGTTGAGCAAAACACCCGACGATAAGAAAGAATATCGCGATGAAGTCATCAAAGTATATTTTTGATTGAAATCCATCTGATCCATAAGAATGTCCACTTTTAATCCATTGAACAAAAGAAAAGACTTAAGTTTATTGTTGTCTTCCAAGTATAGTCAACATATTACGAACAATATTGTTTAGTTTTTGTCGATCATCAACATTTTTTGAAAAGTTATCATTTTGACATTCTACAATATACTAATTGCCGTTTAAAATGACACGTTTTTGTTTGGATTGCTTTTAGGCTACTGTATTTGACTAAAGAAAAGTACATTATATACTATGATTATTATTATTACATTAGTTAGTGTATATAGACTGATCAAGAAAATGATGAATCATGGTAGAACGTCTGACTCCTTCAATATGTGATTTAAGTATAAATATAAGACACAGAACTAATGAATTGAAACATCACATTATATCAATATATAAATATATGTGTAAACCTTCTTTTAACCAATAGTAGAACCATATCACCAATCATAAAGAAACAATTTGAATACCTTTAACAAGAGTTAGATGATCAAGACCGTGAGTGGATGTATAAGATAATGATGAAGTTTTAATTTTTTTTAATAAGATATGAAAAGATGCACTATCAAGAATACTCGCTGTGATTGTGTTTCCTAAAAGGCTAATACGGCAATTATAGTAAATAATATTGTATTTCTTACCATTAAATATAAAAATATTTGACATTAATTGAACAGGTTTTTTTGGAGGGTCGGGACCCTCCAATTTAATATTTCCGTATAACCAACCATATGTAGTGACTACACGGTCCAAAGTATTTGCAAACACAAGTAACAAAAGCGTAAAATAATACGTAGATATTCAACTAAAGACCGTGAAACACACGGGTTGGATAAAGCCTTGTACTAACAAAGTTTGGTAACTTGAATGATAAAAAATTAAAAACAAATTGAACATTTTCGCAAAGTTCATATTTAACCCTTACTATTATCACATAATCTCTAACAAAACCCGCCAAAAATAACCAAACACTAACACGCACTCTTTGAAACATGGTCTTCTGGATACCGCATGAAACAAGGTCATTTATTCACAGGCCATTAGCATACACCAAACCATTCCAGCCAGCAACAACTCTCAACTCAAGGGTATCACTACCATCACCACTTTACATCCAGACATTATATCAAACAGTTGGTGTGCAACTAGATAAATATAATGTCACTTATTGTAATGACTAATGATACGCTTCATCTTCCTCTTTGTACCTTCTCTTGTTTATACTGCGAAGACACTGACCGGACCTTTGTCGGCGATAATCCGGTCACCGGAGCTGCAGTTCTTCCTTGAACCTGATGGTCATCAACATTCTATCATCTTCCATATTAGTAACACTCAGGTAATATAAATTTATATAATTTATATTTTTATAGATTTTTTGTTTGATTATTAGTTAATTAATTAATTATAGTTTGAATTTATGTGAGTTAATGTTGGTTGATTGATTGATTTGAATTAGGGTTTTTGTTTTTGGTTTGATTTGTGTACCTAGTGAGGTTTGAACCAGAGACCTCGTGTACGTGTCTTCGTGGCCGTTTTACGGGCCACCGCTAAGATGTGTACCTAGTGAGGTTTGAACCGGAGACCTCGTGTGAGGGGTTTAGGTACTAGGACATTTGGTGGTTGTTTTTATTTTTTCTGTTTATGTTTCGGCTTAAAAATAGTACCTTCTGTTTGAAGTAGTGTTTGGATTTGCGTATTTTGTAAAAGATAAAATAACGGGGTGTTTGGGATTGCTTATCTCTGCTTTTCTGCTTATTTTTCAGCGTAAAAGCACTTATGAGTTTTATTGTAATTGTCCAAATGCTTTTTAATTTTCTGTTTATTTTTATGTTGATAAGAAGTTTTTTATAATCAAATTGTTTTTCTACTTAAAGATAGGTGCTTTTTGAAATAGTGTTTGAATTTGCTTATTTTGTAAAAGATAAAATTAGGGGTGTTTAGGATTGCTTATTTTGGATTTTTTGCAGCACTTCAGAGTGTTTTTAAGCATAAAACAGTTTTTCATAAGCAGGTAAGGAGCTGCTTATTTCATATTACTTATTAGATAGTAATAGATATGATATGAAATTAAAGTAAGTTTTTACTCCTATATTTAATCTAAACTTAAAAAAAAATGAATGAAAGTTTGTTATTTTTTTCATGCTTTTTGTAAAAAAAAGGTCCCAACACTATATCTGAAAGTACTTATTTCTAAGCAGATTATTATTTGATAGAAACGTTCAATCAAATTCAAATTTTTAAAAGAATGTAGGTTAAATATGAGAGTTGAAAGATTGTATGTTAATTTCATATCAAATAAAATAATACAGTATGAAATAAGCAAGTCCTTAGCTTATGACAAACTGCTTTTCTGCTGAAAGTTAAGCAGATAAGCAAAAAATAAGCAATTCTAAGCGACCACTTAAAACTTGATGGTTATCTATTGATATTATTTTTGGAGTTTTGATTGATTTGTGGTTTATTTTAATTTTTTTCTTTATTTGCAATTAATGAAATTGGTGTTTTGAATGTATTTCGTGAGGTTTGGATATTTGAGGTATTGATAATTGATTGATTGCATGTGCTAATTTAATTGAGTTATGTTATTTAGGGTTTGATTTGTGTTATCTGTGCTTGATCTATTAGGTTATTTGATTGGTTTGGTTTGATATTTATTTATAGAAGTTGCAAATTCATGTGATAGGTGAAATATCGATCCATGCCTTGATTATATCTTCTGTTTTGATTTAGCTATGTTAGGTAACGAGGCTTTGATTTGTGCTAATCATGTATGGTTGCTTTTGAGTGCTTGCTATGTCAGAATCCATCTATTAAAGTATATATGCTATTTGAGCTGTAAAATTTTCCATTTTGTGGGGCATGTTATGAGGATTTGTGTATAATGGATTTTGGAGATAGATGATAGATTGGATGAAATGGATTTGAAGGTTTTTTTTTTGTCTTTTTTTTTTTTTTTTTTTTTTTTTTTTTTTTTTTTTTTTTTTTATGGTTTTGTGTGTGTGCGTTAATTTCTTATAGTTTTGGTGGTTTCAGCTTTACAGGTTAAGTGAAGTTCAATCACTTTGTGTATCCGAAGGTTCTGAATCGACGAAAGAGGTATGTGAAATTTTGCAAATTTGTGTTATTTATTGTTACTTGTACGTTTATATTATTTCTCTAATCGAGCCAGTTTGGTTGATATCCTGATATGAGTATATTTTTAGCATGTTTCTCTGTTGCTTATGATCGGATACTGCTTTCCTGGTCATTTCAATAGATATAATAAAACATGTTGCCGTGTTTAATTATATGAGTATAATTATGATGTGCGGTACACATACATTGGTAGATTGTGACTGTTGGTATTCGTACTTTTGAAACAGAAAACTTATTCAAAGGGAATCACTATTCAATTTAAAGACGAGGGGGAAAGTAGCTCCTTCCATGGTGCATTTGAGCAATGGGAAAAGGAAGTGGTTACTCAAGGTCTCTTGACTTATTTAAAGATTATTCATCATATAGTGTTGATACCAGCTCTATAAAAGCTTGTACTTTCTTTTATCATCTGGCTACATATATTGACATATAATAAAAGAGCGGAATTTTTTTGATCACTGAAGGATGGTTATGGTAATTACATTGCATGAAAGTTATGGTTATGTTCTTGAAGGAGTAAATGACTTGATTATTTATTGTTTCTTTTTACAGGATCAAAGTTTAGCAAATGGAACGGTGTCTTCCTCCAAAAGTAAGTTTGATGATAAAATTGAAGCATCTTCTGCTAAGATGTATTTCCATTACTACGGGCGACTGCTTCATCACCAAAATATGATGCAGGATTATGTGAGGACAGGTGAATATACCACCTTCTTGTTCTGTCTTTGAGGCACATGTACCACATTGTGCTGTTTAGTTGTATTGTAATTCATTCAAATAATCATGTCCTAGATGATCTTTTTGCCCCTCAATGGAGCTGAGATGTATGATTAATGCTGCTTTCCCTTCTTTTTTTAGGTTCCTACTATGCCGCGGTTATTGAGAACCAAGTAGATTTTGCTGGACGGGTAGTGCTTGATGTTGGTTGATGCGTGGGAATTGCACCAGACTTTACCTCTCAAGGGATCTTGAGAAGCTTACAACCCCCACCAGGCAGTGTACCTGATCGATGTAGTATAGTATAATGACAAGTACCGGGGGATTGAGCGTTCAGCTAGGAATAGTGTCGCTAGGATTAGAAAACCTAAATACTAGATCTAGAGATGAGGGATGATTCTTTTTGTATTTTTTATATTTTTAGGAAAGCAAATTAAAATCTCGGCTTTGAAGGATTTGGGGCGGAATTAGTTGCTAGTCAACTAACCCAATACTAAAGATGCAATCAAAATAAAATACTAAAAATGAAAATAAAACTATATTAAACTAAAGTTGTGAGCAATAAGTGGGAGAAATGTGTTTACTTAGATTTCACTACTCCCTAGATATCTTTTACACGTTAATTACTTGTTATAGTTGCGTGGATGATGGATTGTATTCCTTAATACCATTCATGGGGTGGCGTAGTTACTTCCCCAATCCTATGAGTGCCTACTGCACTCCTATGTCGAGCCTGCAAGAAGCTCCTAACATGGGATCATTAGAATTTACTCATGCATTAAATACAACCAATAAAACCTAGTACACATCGGTTCATGTTTCCTAAGACGTTCAAGCATGTTACCAATTGGAGATCTGCCAGTTTTCTTAAGCCTAACATTGAAATCATTCATCCAATACAACCATAAACAAGTAATCAACACATAATTAACATCTAGGTTTCATTAGATCTAAGCAAACACAAGATAAATCTAGCCTAGCATGTTGAAATCAGGACAAGCACAAGATATAGACAACCAACACATAGACATATTGATTGAATTAAGAGAAGACTTATCTCAATAGCACATGTAAGGATTCAAGGGTTGAAAACCCTTGAAAAGCTGTAAAATTCGTACAAGGTTCGGCCCTAGGGTTTCTCCACACAAGTTCCTCTCAATGAATGAAAATTAGAAAACTATATATAGATTTTAGAGACTGACGGCGTCAAGAACAAAGGTGTGACGCCGTCATCTCGCCGCCAAATAATTCCTCGGACTGCCTTGATCTACATCTGACGCCGTCATGTAGTCCTCTTTTGCAGGCCGTCACGCATTTAACTCTTGACGCTCTTCATGTGACGCCTTCATGTTTGTACTGGGTCGTCATGGACTTTACTCTTGACGCCGTCAAACACTGTTCCCAGCATGGAAAATTAAGTCTTTGGCGTTTTCTTCACTTTTATGCTCCAAAAACGTCCGAATTGCTTCCTTTTCCAGATTTCACTCCCAAAGTACCTAAAATCACAAAAGGAACGATTTAGGGCAATATTTGATCAAATAAATTCAATTCCGGGCTTAAACGACCCCCTAAAAGTGGTTCATTTTTCGCCTCATCATTGGTGCTGGAAGTGGCATACTATCATTGTTTGCTGCACAAGTGTTACTAATGAATACTTATAGGGGGTGTTTAGATTTGCATTTTGGAATCCTCTGTTTACTGGGACCTGAAATTTCGATAAGCAGTGTTTAATGTTTTGGATATACATATTCTGGTTCTAAGGATATAGGGATCAAAATATATTTTCTTAATATGTATCTGTTTTTTGACCCAATCTTGGAATCTTTATATTTCCATTTCATAAAACCCACATCCAAACACCAATGCACAATCATGTACTCTTATTGAGAAATGTGATGTCACATATACCGACTAATTACACAGTTCATAATCCTCTTTGCTGTAGAAGCATGTTTATGCTGTGGAAGTTTCAGAAATGGCTGACTATGCTCAAAAGCTAATTGCTGGGAATCCTCTCTTGGCACAACGAATTACGGTTAGTGCCCTTAGTACAAGCTTGGTTGCTTATATTGTTGGATGCTTATCATTTGGAGATAGTCAAACTTTGTCTCAAGCTTGCAAAGGAGTTCTTCGGAGATTTGATTGGTTTCTCCAGGCGTTGAGATTGCGTTGATAGCCGAGTTTATAACATGGGTAACTTCCCATAACTCTTGATTGTCGAAGGCAAGCTCATCAATAATCTCCCAAGATTCCTCGGTGTTTCTATCACGCAACCTGCCTCCGGCGGCTCGATCAATGGTACGTTTGGTGTGAAAGTCGACATGGTCATAGAAGATTTGAACTAATAGCCAGAGATTTATACCATGATGAGGGACTTTTTGGAGTAAGTCCTTGAAACGAGTCCATGCTTCATAGAAGGTTTCACCTTAACGTTGTTGGAACATCTAGATATCATTTCTAAGCATCGTAGTTTTCCCCGGTGGGAAAAATTGAGCAAGGAAACAAGATGTGAGATTATCCCAAGAGGTGATGGATCCCGCGGGAAAACGCTCAAGCCATTGACTAGCTTGATCACGTAGAGAGAATTGGAATAGGCGTAATCGGGTCGACTCTCTAGTTGCAACATCAAGGTCTATGGAATCTACGATTTTAAAGAAATCCTTGAGCTGTTGATTAGGATCTTCGGAACGAAGTCCATGGAATGCACATCCGCTTTGCACCAACCGATGGTGTCGGATCGCAAGTGAGACACATTGGCTCCTTGGGAGAGCTCAATGGTGTTTCGATAGCCTTGGTGGCTAGGACGGGAATACTCTCCTAAAGTTCGGGGCCTAGGAGGTTGGTTTGCTAGTGGTGGGTTTTGTGGGTGGTTTTGAATTGGTGGGTTGATGGGTTCAAAGATGTTACCACCTTCCATGATGTCGGATGGTAAAGGTTACGAACAAAGAAACGAAGAAATGAGATAGACTAAAGAAAACCTAAAAAATAAAAATAAAATCTTACTAGAAAGGAATCTAGCAAGTAGACCTAATAAAAAGAAATACTAACCTAGACAATAACTATTCCCCGGGCTGCGGCGCCAAAAATTTGATGCGTGGGAATTGCACCCTCACAAAAGGTTTTACCTCTTAAGGGATCTTAAGAAGCTTACAACCCCCACCAGCCAGTGTACCTGATCGTTGTAGTATAGTATAGTGACAAGTACCGGGGGATTGATCGTTCAACTCAGGAATAGTGTCGCTAGGATTAGAAAGCCTACTAAACTAGGTCTAAAGGTGAAGGATGATTCTTTTTGTATTTTTATATATTTATGAAAGCAAGTAAAATCTCGGGTTTTGAAGGAGTGGGCGGAATTAGTCGCTAGTCAACTAACCCAATTAATCTAAAGATGCAATTAAAATAAAATAACAGAAATGAAAATACAACTATTATACTAATGTGGTGGTGACAATAATGAGGAAAACTGTGTTTACTTAGATTTCATTACTCACTAGATATCTTTTACAGGTTGATAGGTTGTTACAATTGCATGGATGACGGGTCATATTCCTTAATACTAGTCGTAGGGCCATGTACAATATTCCCTAACTCTATAAGATCCTACTTCACTCCTATGTCGAGCCGTTAGAAGCTCCTAACATGGGATCATTAGAATTCTCCTACGCATTAAATACAACCAAAAATTGTAGTACACCTCCGATCATGTTTCTTAAGACGTTCAAGCAAGTTACCAATGGAAGTCTGCCAGTTTTCTTAAGCCTAACATCGAATACAATCATCCGTGAAAATTATAAACAAACAATCAACCCATAATTAACATTTAGGTTTCACTACATCTAAGCAAACACAAAGAAAATCTAGCCTAGCATGTTAAATTGAAGACAAGCGTAAGATATAATCAAACAACACATAGACATATTGAATGATTTGAAAGAGTACTTATCTTTAATTGAACATGAAAGATTCAAATGGTTGAAATCCTTGAAAAAGCTGGAAATCTGACCTAGGGTTTTTCCCTCAAAGTTGCACCCAATGAATAAAATTTGGAAAAATATATATAGATTTTACAGGGTGATGTCGTCATGTGTTAAGTTGTGACGCCGTCAACTCGCCGCCATAATGAAATCGTATTGCCTAGATCTACTTGTGACGCCATCATGTAGGATTTTCTTCTGGGCCGTCACCAATACTTGGACCATGACGGCCTTGGGTGACGCCATCATCTCCTATGCACAAAAACTCACTGGATCGTCATGTGTATTTTCCACATCCACCTCTTTTGTAACTCTTGACGCCGTCATGTGGAGAGTTGTGACGCCGTCAGGTACTGTTCCCAGCAAGGAAAATTGAGACTTTGCCGTTTTCTTCACTTTTATGCTCCAAAAACATCCAAAATGCTTCCTTTTTTAGATTTCTCTCCAAAAGTACCTAAAATGACAAAAGGAACGATTTAGGACAATATTTGATCAAATAATCTCGAATTTGGGCTTAAATGACCCCTTAAAAGCGGTTCCCTTTTTGCCTCATCAACAATTTTTTAAAAACACACACTATAGTAATTCTAAAAACATAAGTTTTGTATTTTTTTTAATAATAATAATAATAATAATAATAATAATAATAATAATAATAATAATAATAATAATAATAATAAAACGCTTTGCATCAAAGGTCGTCTAGAATTACGATTTCGCAAGTATAATTATTTGCCACTATACATTGTCGCTTTGCGCGAGTATACATCTAGTAGTCTAGTAAAAGTATAACCATCGATTAAAAGCCATTTAGGGGCTGTTTGAAAATCACTTAATGGGCCATTCAGAACCGTACTATGAATCGGTCAGAGATAAATTATTGTTTGATAAATTTTATTTTGCCCCTGAATCGTTCCATTTGGCTTTGAATGGCATAGCACCTATGTACCCACTAATTCATTCAGTATCATGTGACCATGTGTTGTCTTGTCACCTTATTTTAACTTTCATAATATAAATTATTTCATATAATATTACAAATAAATTAACGACAGAACATTACAAATACATGGCTATAAAATAACGACTTGGCTGGTATTTTTTTTTCTTCATCTGTTTTTTTATTTGATTAGATTGAAGTGGCAAGGTGTATTATTATTTGCAATATTATGCATGACATATGAGCGATTATAACATGTTGATAACAATATAACCCAAATATTGACCATATATGTATATAGCGTATCTATAAAAGTAAACATATCAAAATAAAGTACTTAGTTCAGAGAATTTGTCGAACGCTCCATTTTCATTCAGAACCAAGTTAGGCACTAAATAGGTGAGGTGTAAATGATGTCGACAACAAGAAATGACGTGTACTTTAGTTTAGTGACGCAAACTATGGTAATATGGTAAGTACTAACAAGTTACTAGTCAGGGCCGGATTTGGCCCTTTGCAGAGTGGGCAACTGCACAGGGCCCAACATCCTAAAGGGGCCTCATATTTTGGTCAAACTGTATAAAAGGAACTGCAGCCCAATCAAGTAAAAACAGTTTTAGTTCTTTCTGTTATGTTCGTCAGGAAGCCACCGACATATCAATCATTTTTCATCAAATCATTTCCTTTTATAATTTTTTAATCATTTTATGAATTGATACACTTTATTATATCAGAAAAAAAAAAAATACAATCTTTGTCCTCCATCTTTAATTATTATTAATGTTAAAATAAAACTGGCAACTTAAACTAAATATAGTATATATATAGTTGTAAAATTTTTGGAAAGTTAGTGAGCTTTTTACAAATACGTACTTTCATTATCTAAGGGGCCTAATTTGTAGTAACCGGGCCACTTAAAATCACGGGCCGGCCCTGTTACTAGTCAATGAACTAGACAAATAACTAGACAGTAGACACTAGCACGTGCTCTTTGAAACATTGTCATCTGGATACTCTATGAAATAAGTTCATTTATTCACAGGCCAATTAGCATTAATCGAACCATTCCAACCAGCAACAAGTCTCAACTCAAGGGTATCACTACCATGACCAATTTACAGGCAGACATTTTAACGAACAGTTGGTGTGCAACTCAATCACATCCATAAATAAAATGTCACTTGTTGTAATGACTAATGATACGCTTCATCTCCCTCTTTGTTCCTTCTCATGTTTATGCTGCGAAGACAGCGACTGAACCATTGTCGGCGATATTCCGGTCACCGGGGCTCCAGTTCTTCCTTGAACCTGATGGTCATCAACATTCTATCATCTTTGACGTTACAACCACTCAGGTATTAATTAATTAATTAATTACGGTTTATTTGTATTGAATGTATAAACTTTTAATTTATCTTATTGTGTGTATCGTTACGGAATACAGGGGGTGTTTGATAAGCTTTTAAGCTCTTTTTTTTGGGCTTATGAGCTTATCCACTTGAAGTCTTGACCTTATAAAGTTTATAAGCTCAAATAAATAAGCTCGTAAGCCCAAAATAAATGAGCTTATAAGCTTATCAAATTTTTAATAAGCCCATCATATAAGCTTAAACAAACACCCCCTGTATCGAGCTTATAAGTTTGATACAGACTAATGGAATAATGGTCTATGTTAGATACACATTTTTGGACCATTTTATCCATGTATTAAACTAATTATTGTTTTGTTTTGGTTTATTTGTACTATGTATTGTCTAATATGTGTTAGTGTTGTTTAAGGTATACAATAAACGTGTACTTTTCAAAATGTTCTGTTATTGGTGTACCCAAAATATTACTCAAAACTTGTTATTTTGTACTAACATGTTCATTTACACCGATGCAAAAGTTTGTATTTTTGAACAATTTGAAACCGAATTTTTTAGCAATGTGACACTGTAAGTGTGAAGATAGGTTGTTTTACAGGTAACAAAGAGTTCTGTATGCGCCTAAAACTTACAAGTTTAGGGTACGAGATGGGTGATATTTTGGGTACACACGTCTATCGCATAACTTAAACCCTTTGTGTTAATATTGCAATGTTGCTATTTAAAAGGTTATTTGATTTGCTATGCTAAGCATTTATGATATGTTATATTATGGTTTTAATCAGGGGTTTTCTTTTAGTTTGACTTGTGTTATTGTGTTCTGTGTTGATAGATTTGTGTTAATCATGTAACGTTGTTTGAGTGCTTACTATGTCAGAACCACCTATATAAGTATATGTTGTTTGAGCTGTAAATAATTTTCATTTTGTGGGTCCTGATCATGAGGATTTGTGTAAGACTTTGGATAATGATGATAACTGAAAGAACTCTATTTTTAAATTTATTTTTTGTTGCTGTTGTTTGTATTTATGTATTAAATTCTTACTGTTTTGGGGGTTTCAGCTTTACAGGTTAGGTGAAGTTCAATCACTTTGTGTATGAGAAGGTTCTGAATCGACGAAAGAGGTATACCACTGCAGTAAATTTGTATTAATATCTATTGTGACATGTAGCCTGTAAGTTTATATATGTCGTCTCTAATGGGACTGTTTAAACAAAATCACGTGTGTTCTTTTAGTATGTTTTCTTATTGCTTTTGCATACATGGGTTGATCCTAACTGTTGGTATTCTTACACTTGAAACAGAAAACTTATTCGAATTTAAACAGAAAACTATCCAATTTAAAGACGAGGAGGAAAGTAGCTCCTTCCATGGTGCATTTGAGCAATGGAAAAAGGAAGTAGTTATTCAAGGTCTGTTAAATTATTCAGAGATACCGGCTCTATAAATGCTTGTACTTTTCTTTATCATCTGACTAGATACATATATTGACATAAAATAGAAAAGCGATTTTTTTTTTTTTTTTTTTTTTTTTTTTTTTTTTTTTAATTACTGTAGGATGGTTATGGTAATTACATTCCATGAAAGTTATATTTTTGAAGGAACAGATGACTTGATTATTTATTGTTTCTTTTTACAGGATCAAGTTTAGCAAATGGAACGGTGTCTTCCTCCAAAAGCAAGTTTGATGATAAAATTGAAGCATCTTCTGCAAAGGATGTATTTCCATTACTACAGGCAACTGCTTCATCAACAAAATATGATGCAGGATTATGTGAGGACAGGTGAATATATGATCTTGTTCTATTTTCGAGGCACATGTATCACATTGTGCTGTTAGGCTGTACTAATTTATTTAAATACGCATGGCTCACATGGATTTTTTAGGTTTCCACGGAGCTGAAGCGTAAGATTAATGTTGCTTTCTTTTTTAGGTTCCTACTATGCCGCGGTTATTGAGAACCGAGTAGATTTTGC
Source organism: Artemisia argyi (assembly GCA_030686995.1). Classification (NCBI taxonomy): domain Eukaryota; kingdom Viridiplantae; phylum Streptophyta; class Magnoliopsida; order Asterales; family Asteraceae; genus Artemisia; species Artemisia argyi. The sequence goes on along the minus strand of CM060687.1, from coordinate 190,887,869 downwards.
TGGACGGGTAGTGGTTGATGTTGGTGCTGGAAGCGGCATACTGTCATTGTTTGCTGCACAGGTGTTACTAATGAATACTTATAGGGGGGGGGGGTTTAGATTTGCATTTTGGAATCTCTGATTATTGGGACTTGAAATTGTGATAATCAGTGTTTAATGTTTGGATGTACATATTCTGGCTCCAAGTATACAGGGATCAAAATGTATTTCCTTAACTAGTTTTGTACCGGCTACTTCAAAACCAATTAATAATGTCTTAATAGAGTTACTTATGTATCTTCTTTTTCGACCCAATCCTGGAATCTTTAATTTAGTTGGTAAAAAAAGCAGGTTTTTCTATAATCTTCTTCTTTACAGGCACATTGTTAGTGAATGAAAGAATGCTCGAGTCCTATGTCATTGCAAGAGATCGTTTTCTTGTCCCTAATGGGAAAATGTTCCCTAGTGTTGGAAGGTGATTTTAACATAATGATGCATTCTCATGTTATCATGATTTATAGGCATTTTTTGATTTTAACTTGATATATAAAAAATTGCAGTTACTGTATCTCTTTGATGTTTGACTTTCTATGCATTGGACGCGTGTTAGCATATTTTTAACACATAATATATAAGAAGTCAAAGTGATATCGTGTACTTGCCATATATGTACGTATATGCCTTTTGACGTAGGCGTAATGTTATCGCTGTGTTTGTTTTATCTCGTAGAATTCACATGGCACCATTTAGTGATGAGTATCTCTATGTTGAAATTGCAAACAAGGTATGATCTATTTTATTGTTTGTGATTCGTTTTGTATTGTGTGTTAATGCTTTCTTGTTTTTTTTTTTTTTTTTTTTTTTTGCTCATTTCCTTGGACAAATTATACATTGTTCAATGCTGCTGGAGTGCTGGTTCTCATGAAACATTTAGACATTAGAGTAGACCAAGAGTATATGCAAAAAGTAAGTGTTCTTGATCTTTATTCCTTGTTTGTGCATGCAGGCCCTATTTTGGCAGCAACAAAACTATTATGGGGTTGATTTGCCAGCTTTACATGGAACTGCATTTCATGGATATTTTTCACAGGTTTGTCTTGGTTGCATACATTACAAAATAAGCCAACATATTTGCCATTGATGTTAACACAAGGTTTACCAGACCTTTCATGTTTAATGATCATGCTCTTGTTCGCAAACCAAGGGGGGGGGGGGGGGGGGGTGGCCGCTGCTTGGCCTCCCCCTAACTAATTTATTTTGTTTGTTCATGCTTTCTTTGAATTTTTAGACACCAAGTCAAAATTAATTTGTAATTTTTTTTATGGCTAAAGTAAAACAACAAAGAAAAAACTTATTTTTGAATTTTGAAGTTCTTATCGGTGTTTGCTTATTTGTTTTGAAATGTTATTGCTTGTTTATTGTTCACACTTTAAGACGGCGCTACATATCAAGACAACGCGACGTGTGTAGCCTAACTAGCTTACAAGATATTTTGGCCCCCCTCAACACAAAATCCTGGCTTTTCCCCTGCAAACTCTAGATTTTTAGTATTGACGATCCGTGATTGGTTTAACCCCTGATAGGATTTTTGCAGTGGCCTTTTTTTCAACTAGGGTGTAACACCCCCAATTCATGGATGCAGCAAAATTCAAACTGGGTGTTACTCGACGGCACAATAGTCACAATAATAGAAAACGAACTCCAATTGAGTCGTTTTAAAAGATTTATCATTCAAATTATATAAATATCAGAGATTACAAAATGAGGTCCCAGATGGTTCCATGTTTACAATTTACATTAAATGAGTTTTTGAATGATAATAAAATTTATAGCCCTCTTGAGTATCCGTGCCCTTCCCTGCTATCCTTGATCGTCATGAACCTGAAATACATTCTTGAGAGGTCAACACAAAGGTTGAGTGATATTCATAGAGTTTGTTTAATGTTTGAACACAATATGTTGGTAGTGTGAGTTATAGGCTCACACCAATGGTTGGAAAACAAAACAGTTATTATCATTACTAAGCTTATGACACCAAAACGTTAACGTGTACCAATATCGATCGGCAGATTTATCCCGGTCGGTACTTTGCTATCATACCCATGTCTCAAATATTAATGCATTTGTATGAACTTAGTCAATACAAATGGGATTCGTCAATCCCAATAGGCCTATTCACAATATTCGCGCTCACTATTGCTAGTGATTAAATGGTTCATAATAAGGGATCTCGGTTTAGCAAGGATGATACTTAGTGTTAATAAAACAATCAGGCAAGCATACAATTTAAAAACATTGTGCTCGGTTAAAAATAGCATGTATTCCCCCCAAAGGTTTGTAAAACAATTAAGTAATGGAAAGTGGGGCTATGAACTCACCTTGAGTTGGATGATGTATAATGAGAATGATGGATATGCCGTAAGAACTTCTACGAGCAACCTAGAATAATTGTTGTAACTTAGTTTTGGAATAATGTCTAAGGAAACATAAACGTGCCAATATATATGTCTTGCACTTAGTCCATGATGTGGTACAATGTATAGTGTAAGTCTTTGAAAAGAAATGATTCATGAAACATGTATGTTTTATATATCGTTTACTACTGTTCGGGCCGACATAATTCAGAAGTCATGTTAGTAAACGTTCGAGGAGCCAGGACACTTTAATTCGTAAATCCACAACTCATCTCGACGGCTTACATAATGAACTCCTCACATGAGGCTCCCTACTATTATAGTAGTTGATAAAGTATATATATATATATATATATATATATATATATATATATATATATATATATATATATATATATATTTATAAGTTTTGATCTGAAAATTACATGTCCAATATTTGAATAAACTTAGGAAATTTTATTTTTACATGAAGATTGTTATTAGGGTAAGTTTCTTATAACTTGAATGACAAATACTTGTGATATCTCATGGTTCTTTTAGATGAAGTAGATCCAATTGTTTGTTAAACTTATCGCCAACTTTTAGTTCATGTTTTCGCCTAAGTAAGTTTATATGGTCATTTAGTCATGGCCTTGCCATGACCTTTGGTCATTGTTCCATGGTCTTGCGACTCAACCTTGGCTCTAGCCATGGTTGTGGTCTTGATTCTAGGTCATAAGACCTCTTTGGTCTTTATAAACCATAACCTTTATATAGTGACTTATATATGTAAATAGCTGTTAAGAAACTGAGAAAAATCTCATTCGTTATTAGTTTTCTGGAGACGTGCACCTGAGTTTTTGAAGAAAACGTGATTCCGGACAACTTTCGTGTTTTAACTTTTTCATGAAACGGAGCAGAAAGGCCTCTTTTTGCGTGTTTTATGTTCTGTCACAGAAACATTTTAGGCAGTTTGCCGCAAAGTTTTTGGTAACTTCAAATGGTCATAACTTTTGACTCGTATACTCGTTTTAGGTGGTTCAAATTGCTATGTTTTCCTTGTTAGGTCCTCTACTGTAATATGTAATGATCCAATATCATAATTTTACCATTTTGATCAGTCTATACCAAGAAAGTCACTAGTTTACTTGTTTAAATGACTTATCTTAACAATCATTTATAATAACTTGTTTTACTCATTTTTTTACATCATGGACATGACAACAAGACAATATATAGCATGAATGATATGTAAATAGCATGAATATGATATTTAAGCAAGGAAGTGTATTAGAGTTGGTTTACAACTTTGGCTTTCTACAAAGAAAGGTAAGTAGCATGTAAGGAAAAGGACTTTGATAGACTTTAGCTTCAACCCACTTCACTTCAAGCAATCTTTCTACCCTTGTATTCTTGAAAGAGAGATGATGAAAGTTGAGGTGACTTGAGTGGATTCAAACTCAAGAGAATCACCAAAGTTTCTAGGGTTTGGAAGTAGTTTGATGAATCAAAACGAAACTAGTGTTTCTATGTTGTTGTAGCACTTGAATCTTGTATGAAACTTGGAAGAAATTAGCTAATGAAAGGGTGTTGGGGTGTGTGTGATATGGGACAGCCAAGGAGGGGAGAGGGGGGGGGGGGGGGCCTTTTATAGGGTCTTAAGGAGGTTAGTTCATTGACTTGTCAAACCTTGGAGACCAAGTTGTACACATGCATACAATCTAAGGCCTCCTAGCATGAGATCAAGCCACCTATGGGCTGAATCCCTCCCCCTAAGTCGGTTCATATACTTGGGGAGGAAGTGTGGACTTTTGATGATATTATCCAAGCTTATGGAGCTAGTTTCGACTCCGTAAAATGCTAACCGTAAGTTGTTACGTCACAAAACGTAAAATCGGGTATCGTAAAAATACGAAACTTGGAGGAATGATTAAACTTGTCAAAATACTCCATAATAAAATATAAAATGAGTGGTAGGTTCCATTGGGGTGCTAAAACCCTGCTAAAACTGGAAACACGGGTCTAAAACGCGTAATACGTAAAACGTACGAATATTGCGTAAAATTGAGAAAAGTAAAATGTTACTTTTCTAATAGGATAAAAATAATTTAAAATGACTTATAATGTCTAGACTGGGCTCAGTCTAGTGTCGGTTGGTATTAAATGTCTTTTAGACATAAAACCGTAAGCCTAAAAATCAAGGAATGACTTATAAAATCAAGGAATGATTTTTGGTCAAAGGAGGTGGAAAAATATGTTGACTTTTTCTAATAAGTTGAAAACTCAAATCGTCTTAGAAATGCGGTGTAGGTATAGGCTAAGGTTACGGCTGAGTAAAAACGCTTAAAACTAAAAATTCCAGTTTTTCACGGCCGAGGCTTATTTTGGTCATGTTTTTCTCAGTCATGATTAATTCTCAAATAAATCATGAGTGTGTCAAACATTTTTCTGATGCGGGGTCACTTAACGCGGTCGAGTTTCATTGTGCGTAGAATTTTTGAACGACGTTTTACCCTAAAACGTGTAATTCCTTATTAACTTTCACGAAAATGATCTGACGAGTGTCAAACTTTTAATTTGCCATGGAAATGATTTATCACTCGAGGCCATGAAACAAAAATCAAATTTCGGGAAAAAATGAATAGTAAAAATGAATAGTAAAAGTGAATAGTGAAATTTTCGGGAATAGAAGTTAACCTGAAAATGTGAATTGTTACAGTCTCTACCCCTTACGGGGAACTTCGTCCCGAAGTTCTATGTGTGTTATATGTTGGAGTGGTGTCGATGAAAAGGTGTGGTTACTTATGAGGACTAAAGTCTGGGATTACCGGTGATGTAGTTTGATTTGTCGTTTCAGTGTATGGTGTAGGATGAGACTTACTTTTATGTAGGTAGGGTAAGAGTGATTAATAGAGATTCATATAATAGTCGAATATCAAAGGAAATTGATATAGAAGTCGAATATTAATAGAAATTGATATAGTAGTTGTACAGAAATTGATATAGTTGTTGAATATCAAACATAAATTGGGATAGTAGTTGCAATCATAGCCTAGTAGGTAATCTGTTGTTGTACCTAGTGTTTATTGACTTCATACTTATGTTATTTTGGATACAAATAAGCCCACTTGTTTATAATTCTTTATTTACATAGAGAGGCATCCCAAACAATGTAAGTAAAAGAATATAAACTTATGCTTCGATGATTTACAATTTCTTTATTTAAATGAAAAGGCATCCCAATCCATTCAAATAATTATAAATCATCCTACTTAAGAATTCCCAACACAACATTCATACTTAGCCGGTGAGTTACAAGGTAGTGTATTACGAGATGATACTGGTGTTCCAAAAGTACAAGATGAATATTCAATCTTGTAAAGCTGATGAGGGTGCTTGTGGTGTAACTAAAGATGATTTGAGCTTTAAAAGTGCATCAAGATCTGTTAATGAGCTTGTGGTTCCAACGGTTGTGAAGATAAAGATGTGATATGTTGATGAACAAAAGTGTGTAGTGTATGCTTACCATTAATATTGGTAGAGATGTCAAGTTTGCTTTAAAATTTTAAGAAATTTTAAAGGTTTATGACGGAATGGTATCCTTAGGACCTAAACAGGATAGTACTTCTACGGGATGAAGAGAAGAATTGATAACTATCCCAAGATAGTAGTTCGGATTATCTCATAAATGAAAACTTTCAAGAATGAAATTAGGTAGTACAAATAAGGTGTTAAGATTTCGCTGAGTGGTAAGACACTATCATGTCTCTAGATTGTTTTAATGAATTCTGGTGGTTTATCGAGTTCATGTAGGAAATCAATCTAAACATAACCCTAGTACAACTATTCTCAGTATTTGAAAATTTTAAGTCGAATATAGTTAGTCAGACTATATTCCACTGTCCCTAGGTTAAATATAGGTGACTAGTCTATATTTAGCCGAGGTTCGATAAAATTTTCAAATACCTAAATTAGGTATACTTGTGATATGTCCGTTGCTTTAGGGAAACTGTCCACTAAACAAAGGCGATGTCAAACAATTCAGTTGCAAGTCCCGCCCATACAAGACTTGTAACCTATGTTTTCACATTGCATTGCATAGAAGATAGTATGGGTAGATACGTGTGGAAAGGAAGTTTTAAGTAATTCTAGAACAGTTCATACTTGGCCAGGATCACGAACTTTTAACAATGAAGGTTTCAGAAGAAAACTTTGATGAATGTAGAGAAACTTCAGCTTCTGTAGATGATGGATTAGTTTTTTCTTTAGAAATCTCATATTTCTATTTGGAAATCGATAGATTGTGATGGGTTTTTGATATCATATGAATTAATATTGATGAGGTGGTGGAATAATTCCAGAGACCATTGCACAAATCACAATGTCTCGGAAGTAGATTAGACCATTGTGCAATTCACAATGTCTGGGAAGTAGGTTAGACCATTGTGTGACTCAAAACATTTGAGAAATGATTAAGACCATTGTATAATACAATGTCTTGGAAAATAGACGAGACCATTATATCATACAATGTCTTGGAAATAGGAAAGACCATTGCAATTAGTTACAATATCTTGGACATAAAATGTTGGAGTAGGAACATGATTGGGAGGATGTGGTTGTGTCGAAATGCCCTAGAATAGACATACGCAGATATGTTTAGTCCATTGTTTAGATAAATGATTGAAAATAAATCGAGTTTATATATCAATATACTAATATGTTCATGTAGTATAAAATGCTTACGGGGAAATGCTCAATTATGTTAAGGGTACATATATAAATATGCAATTATGTTTGTGTAGCATAAAAATGTCTACGGGGAAATGCTCAAAATGGGTATATATATGAATATACTAATATGTTTGTGTAGCATAACATGCTTACTAAGTCCATAATCGTCTGGAGGATGGAAGACACGGAGAGCGGAAGGCTATAAAATGTTTTTGCTTCTACATGTGGTTATAGTTTAGGTCTCAATTAGACCCGTTTCCCTATAACCATGGCTCTGGTACCAATCTTTAACACCCCCAATTCATGGATGCAGCGGAATTCAAACTGGGTGTTACTCGACGGCACAATAGTCACAATAATAGAAAACGAACTCCAATTGAGTCGTTATAAAAGATTTATCATTCAAATTATATAAATATCAGAGATTACAAAATGAGGTCCCAGATGGTTCCATGTTTACAATTTACATTAAATGAGTTTTTGAATGATAATAAAATTTATAGCCCTCTTGAGTATCCATGCCCTTCCCTGCCATCCTTGATCGTCATGAACCTGAAATACATTCTTGAGAGATCAACACAAAGGTTGAGTGATATTCATAGAGTTTGTTTAATGTTTGAACACAATATGTTGGTAGTGTGAGTTACAGGCTCACACCAATGGTTGGAAAACAAAACAGTTATTATCATTACTAAGCTTATGACACCAAAACGTTAACGTGTACCAATATCGATCGGCAGATTTATCCCGGTCGGTACTTTGCTATCATACCCATGTCTCAAATATTAATGCATTTGTATGAACTTAGTCAATACAAATGGGATTCGTCAATCCCAATAGGCCTATTCACAATATTCGCGCTCACTATTGCTAGTGATTAAATGGTTCATAATAAGGGATCTCGGTTTAGCAAGGATGATACTTAGTGATAATTAAACAATCAGGCAAGCATACAATTTAAAAACATTGTGCTCTGTTAAAAATAGCATGTATTCCCCCCAAGGGTTTGTAAAACAATTAAATAATGGAAAGTGGGGCTATGAACTCACCTTGAGTTGGATGATGTATAATGAGAATGATGGATATGCCGTAAGAACTTCTACGAGCAACCTAGAATAATTGTTGTAACTTAGTTTTGGAATAATGTCTAAGGAAACATAAACGTGCCAATATATATGTCTTGCACTTAGTCCATGATGTGGTACAATGTATAGTGTAAGTCTTTGAAAAGAAATGATTCATGAAACATGTATGTTTTATATATCGTTTACTACTGTTCGGGCCGACATAATTCAGAAGTCATGTTAGTAAACGTTCGAGGAGCCAAGACACTTTAATTCGTAAATCCACAACTCATCTCGACGGCTTACATAATGAACTCCTCACATGAGGCTCCCTACTATTGTAGTAGTTGATAAAGTATATATATATATATATATATATATATATATATATATATATATATATATATATATATATATATATATATATATATATATATATATATATATATAAGTTTTGATCCGAAAATTACATGTCCAATATTTGAATAAACTTAGGAAAGTTTATTTTTACATGAAGATTGTTATTAGGGTAAGTTTCTTATAACTTGAATGACAAATACTTGTGATATCTCATGGTTCTTTTAGATGAAGTAGATCCAAATTGTTTGTTAAACTTATCGCCAACTTTTAGTTCATGTTTTCGCCTAAGTAAGTTTATATGGTCATTTAGTCATGGCCTTGCCATGACCTTTGGTCATTGTTCCATGGTCTTGCGACTCAACCTTGGCTCTAGCCATGGTTGTGGTCTTGATTCTAGGTCATAAGACCTCTTTGGTCTTTATAAACCATAACCTTTATATAGTAACTTATATATGTAAATAGCTGTTAAGAAACTGAGAAAAATCTCATTCGTTATTAGTTTTCTGGAGACGTGCACCTGAGTTTTTGAAGAAAACGTGATTCCGGACAACTTTCGTGTTTTAACTTTTTCATGAAACGGAGCAGAAAGGCCTCTTTTTGCGTGTTTTATGTTCTGTCACAGAAACATTTTAGGCAGTTTGCCGCAAAGTTTTTGGTAACTTCAAATGGTCATAACTTTTGACTCGTATACTCGTTTTAGGTGGTTCAAATTGCTATGTTTTCCTTGTTAGTTCCTCTACTGTAATATGTAATGATCCAATATCATAATTTTACCATTTTGATCAGATTATACCAAGAAAGTCACTAGTTTACTTGTTTAAATGACTTATCTTAACAATCATTTATAATAACTTGTTTTACTCATTTTTATACATCATGGACATGACAACAAGACAATATATAGCATGAATGATATGTAAATAGCATGAATATGATATTTAAGCAAGGAATTGTATTAGAGTTGGCTTTCTACAAAGAAAGGTAAGTAGCATGTAAGGAAAAGGACTTTGATAGACTTTAGCTTCAACCCACTTCACTTCAAGCAATCTTACTACCCTTGTATTCTTGAAAGAGAGATGATGAAAGTTGAGGTGACTTGAGTGGATTCAAACTCAAGAGAATCACCAAAGTTTCTAGGGTTTGGATGTAGTTTGATGAATCAAAACCAAACTAGTGTTTCTATGTTGTTGTAGCACTTGAATCTTGTATGAAACTTGGAAAAAATTAGCCAATGAAAGGGTGTTGGTGTGTGTGTGATATGGGACAGCGAAGGAGGGGAAAGGGGGGGCTTTTATAGGGTCTTAAGGAGGTTAGTTCATTGACTTGTCAAACCTTGGAGACCAAGTTGTACACATGCATGCAATCTAAGGCCTCCTAGCATGAGATCAAGCCACCTATGGGCTGAATCCCTCCCCCTAAGTCGGTTCATATACTTGGGGAGGAAGTGTGGACTTTTGATGATATTATCCAAGCTTATGGAGCTAGTTTCAACTCCGTAAAATGCTAACCGTAAGTTGTTACGTCACAAAACGTAAAACCGGGTATCGTAAAAATACGAAACTTGGAGGAATGATTAAACTTGTCAAAATACTCCATAATAAAATATAAAATGAGTGGTAGGTTCCATTGGGGTGCTAAAACCCTGCTAAAACTGGAAACACGGGTCTAAAACTCGTAATACGTAAAACGTACGAATATTGCGTAAAATTGAGAAAAGTAAAATGTTACTTTTCTAATAGGATAAAAATGCTTTAAAATGACTTATAATGTCTAGATTGGGTTCAGTCTAATGTCGGTTGGTATTAAATGTCTTTTCGACATAAAACCGTAAGCCTAAAAATCAAGGAATGATTTTTGGTCAAAGGAGGAGGAAAAATATGTTGACTTTTTCTAATAAGTTAAAAACTCAAATCGTCTTAGAAACGCGGTGTAGGTATAGGCTAAGGTTACGGCTGAGTAAAAACGCTTAAAACTGAAAATTCCAGTTTTTCACGGCCGAGGCTTATTTTGGTCATGTTTTTCTCAGTCATGATTAATTCTCAAATAAATCATGAGTGTGTCAAACATTTTTCTGATGCGGGGTCACTTAACGCGGTCGAGTTTCGTTGTGCGTAGAATTTTTGAACGACGTTTTACCCTAAAACGTGTAATTCCTTATTAACTTTCACGAAAATGATCTGACGAGTGTCAAACTTTTAATTTGCCATGGAAATGATTTATCACTCGAGGCCATGAAACAAAAATCAAATTTCGGGAAAAAATGAATAGTAAAAGTGAATAGTGAAATTTTCGGGAATAGAAGTTAACCTGAAAATGTGAATTGTTACATAGGGTTTATTATTTAACGCCTACTAACAGAACCGTTCAAATGAACACAAGTACTGCGATGCTCTAAGTAGCAGCTAAGGCTGAGCAACGGGCCAAACCGGCCCGAACCGACAAAAACCGACCCGACCCGAAAACCGGCAAAGGAAAAAAGCGAACTAAGAACCAAACCGAGAAATAGCTATCGAAACCGAACCGAGTAAGGTAAAGTCGGTTTAGCTATTTTGAACCGAAAAATGTGTTTGACCCGAACCAAACCGAAACCGAACCAAACCGAAAAAACCGAAATAATTATATAAAACTAAAACTGAAACCGAATAAGGTCGGTTTGGTTCGGCCCGGTTTCGGTCGATTTGTCGGTTCGGATCGGTGTTCGGGTGATTTTGCTCAGCCATAGTATCAACCATGACAAATGCACCATAACTTGGATTAAATTACTACAACAGGTTGCAAAAAGATTAAAAGTTTTAACTTTTGAAGATTAAAAGATTGAGGATCGAGTACTAAAGGATTGGAGATTAGAGCATTAAGATGTGTATAGATTTTAAAATATGCCATATATATTCAAATGCACAATCGTAATTGCTAACTTTTTTTTAGTTTATTTTATGGCTTTTTGATGTTGAATTTTGTTCTTGTCATTTCTCTTTCACTTGTCTAAAGTATGGTAATGTTTGATACTGTTTGCAGCCAGTGGTTGATGCTTTTGATCCAAGGTTATTAGTGGCACCTGCAATTTCCCATGTCATCAATTTTACTACTGTCAAGTTATTGCTCTTTTTAATTGTTAATCATAGTAGATAATGTTACCCTTTGTCCTCCTTGAAGATCTTGGTGCTATTATGCCGAGACAACTCGATAGGGCTGAGCAAAGGTTCAAAACCGAACTGACTCTACAAAACCAAACCGACCCAAGAACCGATTTCCTGAAAAACATGAACCGAAACCGAACCGAATATGGTCGGTTCGGTTTTGTGTCGGTTGGGTTTAGGTGTGTTTTTGTCGGTTTTGGGTCGAACCGACCCGAAACCAAAAATAGGAAAAACATGAAACCGAGACCGAACCGAAAGGCTGTCGGGTCGGCTCGGTTTTTGTCGGTTCGGTCGGTTTTTATCGGTTCGGTCGGTTTTGTCGGTCCGGTTTGGTTTTGGGTTGTCCATTCTCAGCCCTACAACTCGAGCTCATAAACATAATAAAATCCCTATATAACCTAAAAAGGATATTTATTCTTGATTCATGTCGCTAAATAAAAATACACATCACAATTGTTGTATAAATGTCATTTTCAGGAAGAGGACTTGTATGAAATCAACATTCCTTTGAAATTCACCGCTTCTGTTGGAACAAGAATACATGGTTTGGCATGTTTGTTTGATGTTCTATTTAATGGCAGGTAATAGTTTATATGCTTAATGGGAATTTTATTTTATATGGATAGAAACAGGGCATTTTTTTTTGAAAGAATGATAATAATCATTTTAATATTTAGTGTTAAGTATGATTAAAAACAATTACGGAGTACAATGCATTAAAATTTTACTTTTGGCAACTTTTAACTTGTTTTTATTCCTTAAACACATTTGACCCGTTTCTTTTATCTCTACTGATTCTGTTTCTACATAAAATGTTTTGACCTACAGCACGGTACAAAGGTGGCTGACAACGGCTCCTGGTGCACCTACTGGTACCAACTACGCTGTGTTTTGTCTCAACCCATATACGCCATGCCTGGGCAAGAAATCACTGGCCATCTTCACATGATTGCGCATAGTGCTCAGAGTTACACTATTAACTTAACCATGTCAGGTTGGTTGTCAAACTGTTATTTTTGTTTTTCTTTCATTTTGCAAGTGTATTACGGCTATAGTTGTATTAGTTAGGCTGTAAATAGTTAGTTTTTTCAAGCGTTTAACAAATTTTTGTTATGAGAAATTACAGAATTCATTCCTGTGGTTTGGAGAAATTATGGAAATTGTTCGATGCTGATAACATTTTGCATAAATGATCCTTAAATGTGGTGTTTGTTTTCAGTTTTGGTCCCTAACTACTGATCTTTTGTTACTAAATGCAAATCTAGTTACGACTTTGAGGGACCAAAAGTGAATGCAACAAGTGCATTTAAGAACTATTTATATTGGCAAGTGATGATTTCTGTATTTTTACTAAACCACAAGGAAGATTTCTGTAATTTACTCTTTCTCTGCTCTTTCAGTTATCTGAAAAATTAATGCATAAAACGACAAATATGACATCTTGCAAAACAAAGAAGAGACGGTTTGTGAGATACATCTAAAAGTCTCTTTAGTTTAGGTTAAATGATTGGTAATTAAGTAGTTTTGTAGTTCCTGGTAGCTGATATGTGTATCTGAATACTAAAAAACTGAATATTGTGGCTTCAAATCACATTAATCAGATCATCAAGTTACAAATGCAAATATAAACACCCCCTGACCTATTTTTTATTTGTGTTGTGTAGCTAAAATGTGGGGCCCAGGTGTTGAACAAGGAGGAATACTACAAACGTCAAGCTGTAGACTGGATCTAAAAGAGCCATATTATCGAATGTCACAACCACAAGCCTACTCATCTGTAACACCCCCAAAATTTGATACAGCGGAAGACTCAACAAGCTTTCGGGGTGCTACGGGGATTGGTATCCATTCAAAGTCATGAAAGAACGAGATAAAGTAAACATAAGAAAAACACAACCAAAACGGGTTTTTAAAGTTTACATTTATCCCAAGAATTATCCAAAGTAAGGCCCAAAAGAAATAAGCATAGGTCCACAATAATTTATCAGAGTTTTAGAAAATAGATCCATAACCGGGTGCCATTGCCAAGCCTCCAATCCAAGCATCCATAGAGCATCACTTAATTTCCTGAGAAAATGTGCTAAAAGTCAGCTTTCGCTGGTGAGATCATAGGTTTAAATTCATCTAACAATATAGTGGACATATACGCAAAACGCTTGCTAGCTAGACTAAGGATTCGCTAAAAGCCTGCGGATACCCTCCGCTCCAACCTAACACACGGATACCCTCCGTTCTAACATAGATATTCGGGTAACCCCCGCAATACCAATAAATACTCGGATAACCTCCGAAGTATTAATAACCTATAGGTGCACACTACAGTATCTAAATAAGCCAACCTTGAATAGTACACACGAACCGTGCGACTAAAGCTGACAATTCCAAATAACCAAATAAGTCAACCTTGAATAGTACACACAACGTATATGTGACTAAAGCTGACAATCCACCAATAACCAAATAAGCCAACCTTGAATAGTACACACGAAACTATGTGACTAAAGTTGACAATCCATCAATAACCAAATAAGCCAACCTTGAATAGTACACACAAAATATGTGACTAAAGCTGACCATACATCCTAGTTCATACGCATAGCAAGTTTAGAAAGCATATAAAAGCGATAATAGTCCACATAAAATAATTTGCATGTTTCTCACCCCAAGTATTGAAAACATAGTTCAAGAGTAAAAATGGGGCTATGACTCACCTCAAGTCCAGAAATCAGCAATAAGAAATCGATAGAGGTAAGACGTATAATAACTCAAAAGACGGCAACTACGGACTCGGCACGACCTAACATTATCAACTCGTTCAGAAATCATTTCCTCAAAATCAATTATTCCCAAACCCGAACGTATTCCATTATACTTCCGAAAATCCATTTCTCGTATAAATCTCGTATTAGTTTGGAGTTTGGCGTTTGGTATCCATACGGGTGGTGGGTCGACACAACTCAAACCAAGAAGTCACAACAAAAAGGATAATAAAACAATCTATAGGTCTAATATTAGTCCAATATATTATTTAAATAAATCATTGAAGTTTATCAAATCCGTCGATTTGGTAATCCCCCATATTTATTTACTTAATATACAATTCTAAGATTATACCCGAATCCTAAGTCACACATTGCACATAAAGTACTATATGGTATATATCAAAGTTTAATAAATTCTCTAATTATGCCGTTAAACTTACCAAATTCGTCAATTTGGCAACCTCACGAGATACTTAGTAATTTATTATTCTCGTACCCATACCACAACCTATGGGCTTCGTAGGATACGAAGCCCATTAATATACTCAATTTAATTAACTAAATAGCTCTTATTTAACCCGTCGATTAAATAAGTTATGTAGTTATCGAAAGTGAGTGTATTAATTGTCATATATCCGTGACAACACAAACGTCACAAATAATAATCCACTTGGACTCAAGTGACCACGACCTCGTATAACTCGATAGTTTCTTTTATGTATTTAAAAGAAATTATTTTATTTAATATTTATTTAACGTCAAGATTTCATCGTTATTTATAGTCGTTTAATTATAATAACGCTCCTGACATTTATTACACCACTTTCATAGTGTAATATTTATCGTTACGTTATTGTTATAATATTACTCGTGATCGTTTTATTATTAATATACGCATTTATATATTTATATATACGTTATTCACGTCTATATATTTATATAAACGTTTATATTATTAATAATATTATTACGAGTTTTATTATTTGCGTTTAATTATAAATAATTTTCGAGTCATACGAAATGGTCACATGTCCGAGTCATCACTCTCGGCTCATTGTCCAAGTCCAAAAATAACATAATCAAGTCATAAATAAATAATCCAACTCCGTCCAAGTCAATCCCAATATCACGTGCTACAACAATAGGGTCCGACTACGGCACCCGACTAACCTATCTCCGTCATTCTAGTTTGACCGTCTCACAATCGGTCCCTATTCATCCACATAATCGACAACACTTCACAAAATAATCATTGTTCCAATTCATTCTGGTTCCAAAGTAACAACAATAGTACCAAAATACCAATAGTAATATATCCCAACAAAAACAACAATAATTAAAATAACAACAATAGCAGCAATGCTAATAATGAACAAGAAAAATGTCAAGTATATAGATGTGTTCCGGGTCGATTTTACCAAGTCAACCCGTGCCGAGAGACCCACTTGGGTCTCGGCTACACCATGAGTCATGGGGACTCAAACCCAAGATCACTTCGGCCTTGGCTCATACGAGCACACTAAGCTGCCAAACGGACCATTATGGTCACGGCACACAAGAACAACAACAAGCATCAAAAAGGGTCAATCAAATTCAAACCAAAACAACTCCAATAATCCAAACCCTCATTAATGTGAACCCGAGGTCAAAACCATCAAAAACATAAGCCATAAGGCTCGAACCAAAACTAAGCCATGAGCTACGGCTCACGGTTCACTCGACCTCCACATGAAATCCACCAAAACCCGGATACCAAACTAGTTTAATATCACGTTTTAAATCAAAACCCACTTATAGCTCGTATTTTTAATCGAAAACTCGCCCAAGAAATACAAACCCGCGACCCACAAGTCATGTTTTAGCAAAATACGAGTCACCATCTTTTGTGACTCATCTTACCTTCGATTCACAAGACAAAGATGAGAAATACTTCAAAATACACAAGATGGTGGCGAATTTGTAAGGTTAATGTGGTGAAAATAAAGTTTTTGGGGCGCGTGGTTTAGTAGATCGTGAAGAGGAGGAGATGGGGATTCTAATGGTGGTGGTCGTGTGGTGTGGTGGCCGGCGGTGGAGCGGCTGTGATGGCCGGAATTTATGGCGGCTAGGGTTTGGTGATAATAGAGAGAGAGAGAAGGTGAGGTTGTGTTGTTATGTTATCACAGGGATGATTCATGCTTTACTCTTATATAAAAAAAAAATAAATAAACTTTTTAATATTAATAATAATAGTGGGTGTAGGGATTTAGTAGCCCGGTGTCAATACACGGACCAAACCCGAAACTTAAATAACCAAATATCTTTCTCAAACCAAACCCGTTCTAAAATAATAATATCACAATACGTTCAATAATAAAATATATATATATATATATATATATATATATATATATATATATATATATATATATATATATATATATATATATATATATATATATATATATATATATATATATATATATATAGTCGAATCCGTAGACTCAAGACATAAAATTTCTGTTAGGTTATCCTAGTGCCGGAGTCAACGTAGTGCCAATAGAATTTCGAAATAAATTCTCATCACATCGATAATCCAAATTGATTCCATAAAATTTTTAGATATAAACAACCACAATATTGGTTTTTATAAGTTCGTTACGAGTAAAATTCCAAATATAATTTATAAACGAACTTTAATGTAATGCGGGTTTTCAAAATAACTCCCTAATTTGCCAGTTGTCACATCCTCCCAGCCTCAGAAGAAACCCGTCCCGGGTTTCTCTCGGAACAATCCATCAACGAAGTGAAAAGCTTCGGATATCTCTTTTGGAACTCGTCCTCACATTCCCACGTAAATTCCGGTCCATGTCGGGAATTCCAACGAACCTTGACGAGTGGAATGCGACTTCGCTTGAGTCGCTTAATCTCATGATCCTAAATCTCAATCGGCTCTTCCACAAAGTTCAATTTCTCATCAACACGAATATCTTTCATTGGTATAACCGGCATCTCATCAGAAAGACACTTCCTCAAATTACTAACATGAAACACATCGTGAACTTTACTCAATTTATGTGGTAATTCCAACCTATAAGCCACGACCCAATTCTTTCCAAAATAAGAAATGGTCCAATGTAGCGTGGGTTGAGTTTTCCACGTTTCCCGAAACGTATCACACCCTTCCACGACGAGACTTTCAGCATCGCTTTGTCTCCAACCTGGAACTCTAAGGGTTTACGTTTCTGATCAGCGTAACTTTTCTGCCTATCTCTGGCTGCTTGCAACCGATCACGAATCTGAGTCACTTTCTCAGTAGTCTCCAAGATAAGTTCAGGGCCTGTGAGTTGGCTATCTCCAACTTCAGCCCAACCAATAGGCGAACGACATTTTCGGCCATATAAAGCTTCAATGGTGCAGCTTTAAGACTTGTGTGGTAGCTATTGTTATAGGAGAACTCCGCAAGGGGTAGATATTTCTCCCAGCCTTTACCAAAGTCTATTATACATGCACGAAGCATATCCTCTAACGTCTGAATGGTCCTCTCACTTTGACCATCGGTTTGGGGATGATACGCAGTACTCATATCAAGTCTCGTCCCCAAAGCCGTTTGAAGTGATCGCCACAAAGCTGACGTCAAATGACTATCGCGATCCGAAATAATAGATATCGGGACTCCATGACGCGAAATAATTTCCTTCACATATAACCTCGCAAGTTTATCCACACTATCATCTTCACTAATTGCTAGGAAATGAGCAGACTTTGTCAGACGATCCACAATTACCCAGATAGCGTCACAACCGCTAGCTGTTCTCGGTAATTTGGTAATGAAGTCCATAGTAATCCGCTCCCATTTCCAGACTGGAAGTTCTGGTTGCGTCAGTAATCCTGACGGTCTTTGATGTTCTGCCTTAACCTTAGAGCAAGTCAAACACTTACTAACGTTCAACGCTATATCTGCCTTCATATTTGGCCACCAATATAACTTTTTCAAATCCTGGTACATCTTGTCAGACCCAGGATGAATAGAGTATCTTGACTTATGCGACTCGTGCATAATCAACTCTCGAATTCCTCCATACAAAGGTACCCAATTTCGCTCTCTAAAACATAATACTCCATCAGAACGCTTAACAAATCCCTTCTCATTTTCTGCCATCCCAAATATTTTTCTCAGCAGGTCGATTTTCTGCTTTCAACGCTTCCGTTTGAGCTTCTAATATTTGAGACGGTAATGGCGATACGATAGTCATTCCTAATGACCTAACTCGTAACGGTGGAATTCTCTTCTTTCGACTAAGAGCATCAGCAACGACGTTTGCTTTACTAGGATGGTAGCGAATTTCACAATCGTAATCGCTTAGCAACTCAATCCAACGTCGCTGTCTCATGTTAAGCTCTTTTTGATTCAAAATGTGCTGTAGACTTTTGTGGTCAGTAAACACAACACACTTGGTTCCGTACAAGTAATGTCTCCATATCCCCAAGGCAAAAACCACAGCACCTAACTCCAAATCATGGGTGGTGTAGTTCTTCTCGTGCTTCTTGAGCTGTCGGGAAGCATAAGCTATCACTTTCTCTCGTTGCATTAACACGGCTCCCAAACCTTTATGAGAAGCGTCACAATAGACGACAAAGTCTTCGCTACCTTCAGGTAACGCCAAGATAGGAGCATTACACAACATCTCCTTAAGTAATTGAAATGCTTCCTCTTCCTTATCTCCCCATTCGTACTTAACACTCTTTTGAGTCAATTTGGTCAACGGTTTTGCTATCTTCAAAAATCCCTCAATGAATCTTCGGTAATAACCGGCTAATCCCAAAAATTGACGAACTTCTGTTGGGTCGCAGGTGCAGTCCAATCTTTAATCGCTTCAATCTTAGCAGGATCTACATGAACTCCTTGTCTATCAATCACATGACCCAGAAATTGTACCGTCGGAATCCAAAATTCACATTTAGAAAACTTGGCATACAGTTTCTCTTTCCTGAGCAATTCTAAGATAAGTCTTAGATGCTCCTCGTGCTCCTTCTCACTCTTCGAATAAATTAAATGTCATCGATAATTACAATCACAAACTTATCTAAGTAAGGCTTACACACCCGATTTATGAGATCCATGAATATTGCCGGTGCGTTAGTCAACCCAAACGGCATCACCTGAAACTCGTAATGCCCGTAACGGGTTTTGAAAGCCGTTTTCGGAATATCTTCCTCGCGAACTCGAAGTTGATGATATCCCGATCTCAAATCGATCTTCGAATACACACACAATCCTTGAAGTTGATCGAACAAATCGTCGATCCTCGGTAACGGGTATCTATTCTTCACCGTTAACTTGTTCAACTCTCGATAATTAATACACATACGAAACGATCCATCCTTCTTCTTCACAAATAAGACTGGGGCTCCCCAAGGTGAAGAACTTGGTCTTATAAATCCTTTTTCGGCTAACTCCGCCAATTGTTTCGACAACTCTTCCAGTTCGGTGGGTGCAAGTCGATAAGGTGTTCGTGCTACAGGTGCAGCACCAGGTATCAACTCAATCTGAAACTCTACTTGTCTAGAAGGTGAGATTTTCGACAAATCATCGGGAAACACATCCGAAAATTCACGAACTATAGGCACATCTCCATTGCACCTTTCTTTCTTCTCCTTCCCTCCTTTCTCAGAAATTTGAGCTAAGAGAAGGCAACATCCTTTTTCCATTAGCTTCGGTAATTTAGTGCAAGATATGACCGCTAATCGGGATGGGCTCCTCGAACCTTTTCGATCTCCTTGTATATTTAGAATCTCCTTTCCGTAAGGCACATGCACGATTTTCTCATCGCAAAGTATGTGAGCACGATACTTCGACAACCAATCCATACCAATGATGACATCGGAACTTCCTAACATGACGGGTAACAGATCTATGTTGCAAGGGTGATTCAGAAATTTTAACGTGCAACCGCGAATGATAGTCCTAATCCTTTCTATGTTCTCATTAGCTAACTCTACCTCATAACCAATTCCTAAGGCCATCGGGGGTTTCTCTAGTAAGGGTGCAAACTTAGTGGACACAAAACTCTTATCGGCACCAGTGTCAAATAGTATGGAAGCATGACGATTATTGAGAAGGAACGTACTAGTAACGACGTTCGGATCTTCTCCTCTCTCGTTCCCAATTGCCTACACTCTCCTTTGAGCAGTTCTTGCTTCCACACGTTGGTCCCCATTGTCATGACGTCCACGGTTTCCTCCAGCTCCACGATTTCCATGATTGTACCCACTACCACCCGATCCTTGACTTCCTCGGTTCCACGATTCTCTACACTCATTCCTATAATGTCCCTTCTTTCCACATCCATACCAAGTAACATTTGCCTTACTCATAGTTTCAGGAGTAGCTTGAACTATAGCAAGGGGTCGTGCTCTACAATCCCTAGCTACATGTCCTCTCCTTGAGCAACTCTGACCATTCACAGTACATTGTCCTGTACGATTCTTGTAGCAATGATCACACTTGGGTGCATCACCATTTTGGTTCCTTTTATCTCCATTCCCAATAGCATAAGGCTTAGCAACAGCTTGTCGCTTGTTTCGGGGATCATTACCATTAGGGTGATGGTCTCTCTTTCTCTTTCCATTCGTATCCCTATCAGCTCCTTCCAATTCCAATGAATCCATTAATTGTTGAGCGGTTGTGATGGCCTCATGGATATTTGCAGGTCTCGCAGCAATCACATCATTCCTTGTAGCCACAGGCAACCCATCGGTATACCGCTCAATCTTTTGAGTCTCAGTTCTAACCATATCGGGGCAAAGCAAGGCTAACTCCTGGTAACGGCGATTGTAAGTCGCCATATCAGTACCCTTCACTTTGTGATTCCAAAACTCAATCTCCAGCTTCTTAACCTCATTTCTTGGGTAGTAAGTCTGAATCAGCAAAGACTTAAATTGTTCCCAAGTCGTAGCATAAGCCACATCACTTCCAACCGAATTACGGTAATTGTTCCACCAAGTTAAAGCTTCATCCTTGAAAGTAAAAGAAGCAAACTTTATCTTCGCATTTTCCGCACAACCACTGACATTAAACACTGATTCAGTCTTCTCTATCCACCTGACCAAGTAGACCACTCCTTCAGTTCCTCCAAACTCAATGGGTCCACAAATTTGAAACTCCTTGTAGTTACATGTATTAGCACGAACAGGTGGAAAAGTTCCAGCAGAATTGTTGGAATGATTTGACTCAGCTAGTAGCTCAGCAACTCGTTGCTCCACAAGTTGATTGATCATTGCTTGATCCACAGTAGTTGCATTAAGTGGAACATGATCATTGTCTCCCTGAATATCAACATTTTGATTCCTGTTGTTGCGGTTGGTAGTGTCCAGGTTGTCAGGAGTAGGGGTCTCAACATTTCGAGTAGGACGACGTCCTCGGCGACCAGGGGTAGTCGCTGCCGTACCAGTTCGGGTAGCTCTAACGGGGTTTCGTCGTACAGCCATTAATATAATACTAACACAATATCAACCACGCAAATAAGACACAATTCTCCATGTACGCCAAAAATCGTAAAATATCATACGAGCTCACCATCGTCCATAAGTAGCGATCAATACATCGTTCCATACTACCAACAGGCATAATAGATACTAATCGTTCCATACGAGATGAATGTACAATCCGAATATCATGACATAAGAGATATAATAACTAGCTCTCCTAACCAAATACTCCTTGGCTTATGTAGCAACACAACAACTTGATTCCAAATCGATCTAGCCACGATGCTGGCGTAGACTCCTCAACTCCGCAACAAACTCAACAATAAACTCAGCAATGACCATCTCAAGTCGGTCAGACATCCGCGAGATCCTCTCGCCCTGTGCAGTAATCTGAGCTCACATCCTACCAGTCTCACCTAACTCTGCATGCTCAGCAGAAACCTCAGAAGGTGCATCCGACGCCACAGGACTACCAGGTGGTGAATCAAACAAAAACGGATGATCAGGTGAAACCGGCTCTAACGGATGTATCGGGGAATCGGGCTTCGCAGAATGAACTGAATGTGCTAGCGACCCATCATCATCAGGCATACCCTCCTCCTGAGGATCATCCTCTTCCCAATCCTGAGGGCCATCATTCTCTTCCTCATCTTAAGGGTTATCATTCTGCTCACCCGCGTGCTCCTCGTCGAAGGGGTACTCCATCACTCGTCATCTCCGAGCAGGCGAACCACGAGGCGATAAAGTCGGCGACTTAGGGCGACAATGGGACGATAAAGTAGTAGTGGCTGAACGCATGACCATCACGTATGGGTCATCAGGGGCCATAGTGATCTACGATGGGGCGACGCGTACTAGCAATAACAATTCTTAACAACAACACGTGCAAAGGAGGTTATAATTTGTGACAACGGCGTAGGGTAGGTGTAAGTGTTTCAAAACAACTAAAGCGCGAACTCAAAATATCGCATCAAAAATCATCATAAAATCCCAATTATATAATCTCAGTAAAGAGTTTCAAATACCGCATTACTAAAATCATTCATAAAATAATTAAGCCATATAATTCCTCAAAACGCATATAATTCCTCAAAACGCATATAATTCCTCAAAACGTCATCACATCACTAAATCAATAAACCTCAAATCCTCAAATCATCTCAAGAATCCCAAATCTAATAATCATCTCAATATACTTCAATAATAATAATGATGCTTCGGCTTGGCGGGCTGGCGGGCAATGCTCGGGGATCGTTTTCTATAAAAATCGGTTATAGTTTAGGTGTTTATTTACCTAGTTCTCTATAACCTTGGCTCTGATACCAATCTCTAACACCCCCAAAATTTGATACAGCGGAAGACTCAACAAGCTTTCGGGGTGCTACGGGGATTGGTATCCATTCAAAGTCATGAAAGAACGAGATAAAGTAAACATAAGAAAAACACAACCAAAACGGGTTTTTAAAGTTTACATTTATCCCAAGAATTATCCAAAGTAAGGCCGAAAAGAAATAAGCATAGGTCCACAATAATTTATCAGAGTTTTAGAAAATAGATCCCTAACCGGGTGCCATTGCCAAGCCTCCAATCCAAGCATCCATAGAGCATCACTTAATTTCCTGAGAAACCGTGCTAAAAGTCAGCTTTCGCTGGTGAGATCATAGGTTTAAATTCATCTAACAATATAGTGGACATATACGCAAAACGCTTGCTAGCTAGACTAAGGATTCGCTAAAAGCCTGCGGATACCCTCCGCTCCAACCTAACACACGGATACCCTCCGTTCTAACATAGATATTCGGGTAACCCCCGCAATACCAATAAATACTCGGATAACCTCCGAAGTATTAATAACCTATAGGTGCACACTACAGTATCTAAATAAGCCAACCTTGAATAGTACACACGAACCGTGCGACTAAAGCTGACAATTCCAAATAACCAAATAAGTCAACCTTGAATAGTACACACAACATATATGTGACTAAAGCTGACAATCCACCAATAACCAAATAAGCCAACCTTGAATAGTACACACGAAACTATGTGACTAAAGTTGACAATCCATCAATAACCAAATAAGCCAACCTTGAATAGTACACACAAAATATGTGACTAAAGCTGACCATACATCCTAGTCCATACGCATAGCAAGTTTAGAAAGCATATAAAAGCGATAATAGTCCACATAAAATAATTTGCACGTTTCTCGCCCCAAGTATTGAAAACCTAGTTCAAGAGTAAAAATGGGGCTATGACTCACCTCAAGTCCAGAAATCAGCAATAAGAAATCGATAGAGGTAAGACGTATAATAACTCAAAAGACGGCAACTACGGACTCGGCACGACCTAACATTATCAACTCGTTCAGAAATCATTTCCTCAAAATCAATTATTCCCAAACCCGAACGTATTCCATTATACTTCCGAAAATCCATTTCTCGTATAAATCTCGTATTAGTTTGGAGTTTGGCGTTTGGTATCCATACGGGTGGTGGGTCGACACAACTCAAACCAAGAAGTCACAACAAAAAGGATAATAAAACAATCTATAGGTCTAATATTAGTCCAATATATTATTTAAATAAATCATTGAAGTTTATCAAATCCGTCGATTTGGTAATCCCCCATATTTATTTACTTAATATACAATTCTAAAATTATACCCGAATCCTAAGTCACACATTGCACATAAAGTACTATATGGTATATATCAAAGTTTAATAAATTCTCTAATTATGCCGCTAAACTTACCAAATTCGTCAATTTGGCAACCTCACGAGATACTTAGTAATTTATTATTCTCGTACCCATACCACAACCTATGGGCGTCGTAGGATACGAAGCCCATTAATATACTCAATTTAATTAACTAAATAGCTCTTATTTAACCCGTCGATTAAATAAGTTATGTAGTTATCGAAAGTGAGTGTATTAATTGTCATATATCCGTGACAACACAAACGTCACAAATAATAATCCACTTGGACTCAAGTGACCACGACCTCGTATAACTCGATAGTTTCCTTTATGTATTTAAAAGAAATTATTTTATTTAATATTTATTTAACGTCAAGATTTCATCGTTATTTATAGTCGTTTAATTATAATAACGCTCCTGACATTTATTACACCACTTTCATAGTGTAATATTTATCGTTACGTTATTGTTATAATATTACTCGTGATTGTTTTATTATTAATATACGCATTTATATATTTATATATACGTTATTCACGTCTATATATTTATATAAATGTTTATATTATTAATAATATTATTACGAGTTTTATTATTTGCGTTTAATTATAAATAATTTTCGAGTCATACGAAATGGTCACATGTCCGAGTCATCACTCTCGGCTCATTGTCCAAGTCCAAAAATAACATAATCAAGTCATAAATAAATAATCCAACTCCGTCCAAGTCAATCCCAATATCACGTGCTACAACAATAGGGTCCAACTACGGCACCCGACTAACCTATCTCCGTCATTCTAGTTTGACCGTCTCACAATCGGTCCCTATTCATCCACATAATCGACAACACTTCACAAAATAATCATTGTTCCAATTCATTCTGGTTCCAAAGTAACAACAATAGTACCAAAATACCAATAGTAATATATCCCAACAACAACAACAATAATTAAAATAACAACAATAGCAGCAATGCTAATAATGAACAAGAAAAATGTCAAGTATATAGATGTGTTCCGGGTCGATTTTACCAAGTCAACCCGTGCCGAGAGACCCACTTGGGTCTCGGCTACACCATGAGTCATGGGGACTCAAACCCAAGATCACTTCGGCCTTGGCTCATACGAGCACACTAAGCTGCCAAACGGACCATTATGGTCACGGCACACAAGAACAACAACAAGCATCAAAAAGGGTCGATCAAATTCAAACCAAAACAACTCCAATAATCCAAACCCTCGTTAATGTGAACCCGAGGTCAAAACCATCAAAAACATAAGCCATAAGGCTCGAACCAAAACTAAGCCATGAGCTACGGCTCACGGTTCACTCGACCTCCACATGAAATCCACCAAAACCCGGATACCAAACTAGTTTATTATCACGTTTTAAATCAAAACCCACTTATAGCTCGTATTTTTAATCGAAAACTAGCCCAAGAAATACAAACCCGCGACCCACAAGTCATGTTTTAGCAAAATACGAGTCACCATCTTTTGTGACTCATCTTACCTTCGATTCACAAGACAAAGATGAGAAATACTTCAAAATACACAAGATGGTGGCGAATTTGTAAGGTTAATGTGGTGAAAATAAAGTTTTTGGGGCGCGTGGTTTAGTAGATCGTGAAGAGGAGGAGATGGGGATTCTAATGGTGGTGGTCGTGTGGTGTGGTGGCCGGCGGTGGAGCGGCTGTGATGGCCGGAATTTATGGCGGCTAGGGTTTGGTGATAATAGAGAGAGAGAGAGAAGGTGAGGTTGTGTTGTTATGTTATCACAGGGACGATTCATGCTTTACTCTTATATAAAAAATAAATAAATAAACTTTTTAATATTAATAATAATAGTGGGTGTAGGGATTTAGTAGCCCGGTGTCAATACACGGACCAAACCCGAAACTTAAATAACCAAATATCTTTCTCAAACCAAACCCGTTCTAAAATAATAATATCACAATACGTTCAATAATAAAATATATATATATAGTCGAATCCGTAGACTCAAGACATAAAATTTCTGTTAGGTTATCCTAGTGCCGGAGTCAACGTAGTGCCAATAGAATTTCGAAATAAATTCTCATCACATCGATAATCCAAATTGATTCCATAAAATTTTTAGATATAAACAACCACAATATTGGTTTTTATAAGTTCGTTACGAGTAAAATTCCAAATATAATTTATAAACGAACTTTAATGTAATGCGGGTTTTCAAAATAACTCCCTAATTTGCCAGTTGTCACATCATCATCCCAAGATCAGCAGCCTAATCAGCTCTTACAATCGCAGGTACCCATTAGCTTCCTTCATTGAATGAATTATTAATAAAACAACAAATAATTAGCTCGTTTAGTTTTCTCCTAAATTAACCGTGATCATATTTCTCAGTACTTTGAATAGAAATCTACTATGCTTTTTTGAAAGTAGAAAATAGATAGTTGAGATGAATTTCCATGCACCTTGCAAATCATTTGGATCAAAAGGTGCCCATTTATCACGTCTATTTGAAAATGCTTTCCATCATATATGCATGAGTCATTACAGGAATGATCCTTCCCTTGGCTTGTTAGAGAAAAAGCGTCACCATAATTGATCCTTCTCTTACATGAGTAAACGAGTCAATTACAGGAATGATAAACAATTGTTTGGTAGCTTGACTGTTTTTCGTTTGAATTACAGGATTTACAACTTTCCTCTCTGGATGAAGACGGGTCGGATTTCATTCAACAACCAATAAATGATTCCGGAGTCCAAATTCATTGACCTTTCAGTGACGTAATGCATTTGATATACACAAACGGTCTAAGCTTTCTGGAAACGTGTTCCATCATGTAACATTATACTAGGCACCATGAAATGTCAGGCGGGTTCTTTAAACACTGCCGTTTACTCTCATGTATCATTTCAATGCCTGTAAATTAGGTTGTCATGGTTGACCGATTTATTGCTCTTAGAGTGTTTGCATTACTATGTTGAAAAAGTTGACTAATAATTAATTTTTAGCCTTGAGATGAAGTTTCGACTTTTGTGCCCATAAAGTCCCTAACTTTATGATTTGCCCTATTAATTAGTTTGTATCTGGGTTATTCTGAATTAGGTATTGCCAAAAGAATCAGACCAGTTGAGGCTGGTGTCAATTGTGCAGTTAAGGCTGATCTAGCTAGGTTGGGACTGGTAATCTAAGGCTAGTTCTCAGTCGTAATACAAATGTATGTTACCCATGGTTCTGTTCTGGTTTGCTTCTTTTGTTTTGTTTGAAGAAAACTTGAGTTACGGTCTTCACTTGTAAGTTTAAGGATTCTACAGTGTAACTAGATGTAAATGTCAGTTTTTATCAAAAATTTTGTCTAGTTTGTGATACAAAAGAACCTGATTTTACGACGTTACTAACCAAAATTAGAAAAATAATCTGACAGTGAAGTATATGTTACAGCTACTAGAATTGGTAATTTGTATAGTGCCTTAAAAACGAAAAAGAGTGACATCCCTGAGTTTAAAGAGTTTTATAGCTCTGAGAGTAATAAAGACATCTTGATATGTTGGTATGAACCGTTACTAACTGAAGGTAAACTTTTCGGATTATGCTGGTTTTGTCGTGATGATTTTTGATTGCTATAGAACTATTTATCAATGACTCTCTTACATACGATAAAAGTTGTAGATTTTATCAAATGTAACGAATAGGAGACTTTTTTCTATTCTCTCAAACAGTTCATGATCAATAAGCATTCTTCCCATCTCATTCATTCCGGCCTCAACCTCAAAAATTTGGCATTTTGAAGTCTTCGTGTTGGTTGCTCTTTCAGGTAGTCATTGCCACCCGCCCACCTCAGCATTAAATAGCTTTGCCTAATTAGAGTGTAAAGATTGACGATATATATCAATAACACAAAGTTCGCCGGTCATAAAAGGTTCATGTTTTGCATGTACCACATGTTATTAAAATTATACGCGTCATGTATAGTAACGAAAAGGATTGTTTTGATAAACAATGCCGAAGTATTTTGCATCTGTAGAGCAACTTGGGTAGTTAGTTCAAAGCCTAGAGTATGAGTCCATCACAATCCTTGTTAATTTTAGTGTTAATTACATAAATGGTCATTGTGGATTGTCGGATATTACAGGTTTAGTCACGATACTTTTTTTTCGCTGGGTCATATCACTGTGGTTTTGTAAATTGAGTTGTTGACCATGATGGTGTTATGGGAATGTCCTTAGCTAAAGATGATCGACTTGTAACATGTTTATAGTTTTCCATGATTAATATATACTTAACTATTTCACAAAAAATAAAAAGAAAATTTACGCACACAAAATTTTTCACAAACCCATTTTACTTGTCACTTAAAACATTCCCAGTTAACCTTCACACATGATTATAAATATGTGAACTGATGGGGATCTTACTGCTTTGACTGACTTTATTAATGAGCTCGTGGTGCATTGAGAGTTTGACAAATAAACTAGAATGAGACTAATGAAACAGAACCAGAGCGAATCAGTTGCAACATGGTAGAATCAGACATAACCAACCAGATGCAAAACCATTATGTAACCAAAGCAATTTCAGTCCAGAGCAAATCAGATGGAACATGGCAGGAATCAAACAGAACCATCCAAATGCAAACCATTACCTAATCAGAGCAAAATCAAATAACATACCATATGTGTTGGCAGAAGCATATCGGAACAAGAGCAGAATCAGAGAAGAAAGAACCCAAAACCAGTAGCAAAACAATGCAAAACCAAAATTCGAACAAACCATTGCTTCCATACGGAACCCAAAAGCGACCAGTTAACAAATTCAATTTAATATGGCAGTATACAAGAATTCCTCATATGATGAACATTTAATTTCCACCATCTCATTATAACTCTTTTATATATCCATCATCCAATAAATCCTTAGTTATAAGATTTTTTTTTTTTTTTTTTTTTTGGTGCAATTTATTCAAACAAATACAGAGACTATTAGCTTTACATAACTTGATTTCATTAACAAACTAGAGTACAAGAGATTAAGTACAGGCCAATAAACCGTTATTAAGCTAAGTATGAATATATCATTCCTTCTCTTGAGAAAATGTATAGTCCTTGAATTGAGAACTGCTCTACAAAGTAGAGCTTCTCCGATCCCTAGACTATATGAGTTTAAAACCTAGTGATCTAATGGTTTCATAGTTATGTCGTCTTCTCGTCTTTTTTTAGGCTGAATGTGTGTGTTTTGGGCTTCGTCTTGTAGCATTCTCTTCTTTTCTCTTTGCCATTGAATATCATCGTTGTTTCCAATAAACGTTGGACGAAACTCAAGGCCACATATGACGAGGCCAGACATAGTTCCTTCATGACTTGTAAACTTCATATAGATAGAAAGAGAGTCATCCTTGAAATCATGAGTCGAGTTAAATTTACACAGTTGAATCTCCGTCCATCCATCTTCCCTTTGTTTTGGAACCCGTGTAATCTCATTTATATTCAGTGGGCTTGGGGTAATAAAATAGAAAAATTCAGCCTCTTCGTTTACTTGGTGGAGTAGATCTCGTACCTTCACCGGATTATGTAGCCCCTGACATCCTTCTGAAAGCTTGAATACAAGGTAACACACATATTTTTTATCTGGTGACAACATTTGACTTCTAATCGTGCAATTAATATAGAATATTTGTTGTGGCAAAACCTCAAGCACCTCTGGAAATCTGCATGTACGATATATAATATGATTACATATTTCGTAGAAACAAAACAAAATAATTTGAAGACACAAAATACCAAATCCAAGAAGTACAATTTTTGTCACCCACATATTCACTTATCTTCAGTATTTTACTATACAACTAAGATGATTTGGATGTCAAATTATTAAATGTAGTTTTTTGTGAGACATTTGCAAATAATTGTACACGCATAGATGAGTGCATTGTGAATATACAATTAAAAGTTCAGCGGTTAAAGGAAACTGTAACAAATTAGGTTATATATAAAGCAAACCTGGACTTGACTGAAGGTTTTAAAGTAAAAAGATCCACATTAGAAAATTTATATACAACTGCCTTTGCCGAAAGCACAAGAAGTTTCTTTCCATTCAATTCGCCCATCCATAGCAACTCGCCATAGTTGCTGCGTATCTTAGATAGTTCTTCAGTTGGCAATTGTTGCACCTGATCCAAATTGAAGTTTGATTTCAAGACTTGTTGGACTTCCATCAACTTTCCGATTTCTTCATGCTTCACCTGTGTACAAATTATGTTAAATATGCAGCATAAACATGAGTTTTTTTATATGTAAATATTTTTATTTTTTTGCCATGCATCCAATCCCTTTATGCAATACGAACAAAAAAATACTGAATGGAGCCAAGGTATATTTCCATACTCACTTTGTCAATGGCTCGAAATTCGATGCCTTCAACATAAATCGCACTATCTCCACAATAGTGTGACGAAAAGCTCTCTAGTAGAAACGTTAACATGCCATCTTCTTTCTGATTCATGAATCGGTACAACTCAATCGTCATCCACTCTTCCTCTCTCTGTTTTGCAAAATATGCATGTAGTTTTTCGGAGCCCACTCTATACTTTAGGTTAACATACATCGGTTTAGTTGAAACTTTTCTTGAATCACAAAGTTTGAAGAGTAAATAGACCCCATAAACAACATTCGGAGATAATAATCGAGTATCTATCTTAATTTCGATGTTCAAATTGGAAACATCTGACATCTCCACTACTGACTCAAATCTGCACATATTATAAATATTCAAGTCCTAGTCAGTCATAACCATTATTCCCCAGGATGTACACTTCTACTTTCGAATTAATTATTTCTTAAACCAAAATAAATGAGAAAAACAATTTCTTTGGGAATGGGGAAAAGACTTAACTTCAAAACTGAAACTTATTGTATCAATAAATATATAATTAACTACGATAATTTTCTTATAACCATTAAGGTATCTATTTTTTAGAGGGATAATATCTTAAAAAAAATAGACAAGCAAGATGCTAGCAAAATTTATGATTCATGATCGTGCAAACAGAGGGCCCAAAACAGGGCGTACCTCAACCACTTTTTGAAAAAGAATAAATATAGAATCAAGCTAGAGAGTACATATCGACTACAAGCAACATGTAAATATCATACATAACACCCCAGATTCCAAATCTGAGACTGTTAGAATCAGTCAAGAAGACACTAAAATCTTATATTGACACAACAACAGCAACAACAAAAAATGCAATCCCGCTGGGCAGGGTATGGGGGAGGTATAATGTAGACAGATCTTACCCCTATCCCAGGATAAATCCGGAAGTAGAGAGACTGCTTCCAACGAGACCTTTGGCAAAAAAAAAAAGGCAAGCAAGCAAAGAGAGCAGGCAATACAAACAAACCGGAGAAACAAACAAGAAAACCGCATAAAGGCACAAGCAAAAAGCAAAAGAGAAACAAAGAACTAAAAAGCCAAAGCAAACCTAAAGGAGCAAAACAAAGCAAAGCAAAAGCACGCACGGGGCCTAAACTAAGGCAAAGCAGAAACTAAGTACTAAAAACCAAAAAACCTACATCTACCTAACCCACTAAGCACATAGCCGGAGCTACCCGCTAAAATCTCAAATATGAATTCCATAAATGCTTACTTTAAAGTAGCTCTATTCATGTTATTCACCCTTTAATTAATAGTATATAGGAAGAATAGTCATTTTAGTTAACATAAAATACAATTTTTTTCAAATCGGCACTATGTAATCCAATTCCTATAAAAAATAAAATTTTGTCTAAGATTGAATTTCCATTCCTTTTGATGAGCGGAAAAGTACATCTCATGCAACCTTAAGCTTGATCATTCTTTACCTAATCATTATGTTTTAACTTAAAAAGTTTTTTGTTTACTTTCAGTAAATATCAAGGTTCAACGCATACATAAACTAAAGCTTGAAGAGACTTTAGAGTTGATATGAAAAGATCTAAGACACTGGAGGATTGAACCTGTACAAGTTACAAAGCATCTACTATTTAGTGTTCTTCGAGTCTATTAACCATTTGATTAACAAACATTTTTGTATTATACCTGATTATGAAAGTCAATTGTTTATATTTCTTATTCTAAAAGTTGTTGATCATATTAGATTGTAGATTAGAACAGAAACTTATGCATCTAACAACAAATGTAAAGAGGTAGAGAGAATAACCTTGATTCTGGAAGAGATTTCCACTCATGTGGACAGCTGTTTTTGTAGGAAAACAATGTCGCTGAAACCATTGCATATTCTCCAATAGCATAGAATGACATCAACTGTAATACAATGGAAAAACAAGTCAGACTCAACGTAAGGATACATAGAACACAAGATGCACAAAAATATAAGTGAGATTTGAGAAGAAACTCATTACCATTTTGTCTTGTTGAAGGAGGATTCGCTTCGAAAAAATGTTGTAAAGATCCTCTTTCTTGATGGTAGAATAAATTTCATGGCACTTTGACTTCTGGATCATTTCTTTATAGTCCTTAGGCAATTTGGGCTCCCATTTTTCATAATCCTCCTATATATACATTAATTAATCAATTAATAAACTCGTGTTTCATACAGCTACTTTCTTACATGTTAAAAAAACAGTTAAAGGCCAGTTTTGTCAAAATATAGAAACTTACCTGGAATTCCAATGCTTTCTTAAGCTGTATGACCACTTCGTGAGCTGTTGGCCGTCTTTCTCGCCTGTGATGTAAGCATTGAAGGGCAATCCTTGTAAATGTAGTATATGACTGTGGCACAATTTGTTCTTTAATACCCTCGAACACTAACTTATCAAGTTTTCCAACATGATAGTGGTGTTTAGCCAAAAAGGGTAAATAAAGATATTCATCATCTAGCTCTTCGGATGATAGTTTCCCACACAATATGTCAAATAAAACCGCACCCAGTGAGAATATATCAGATTCTTTAGTTAAGAAGCTTGTTTTCGAGTGTAGTGGGTCACGATAGCCGATTGTGCCAGTAACATTGTCGATCACATAGTCTACATTCTGATTTGTTGGACATACTAAGGAAAGCCCAAAACCCGCAATTTTTGCTTTCCAATCATCAAACAGTAGAATGTTGCTGCTGCTGATGTCCCTATGTATTACCATTTCTAGACTTAAAACAGTTCCATGAAGAAACTCCAACCCAATTGCAATGTCGATGCATATTTTAAGCCGCATCACCCATGTAAGACTATTATCGCTCAAGTACTTATCAAGACTACCTCTTGATGCATACTCATATACAATAATTTTCTCATCCTCTTCATCACAGTAGCCTAAAAGACCAATGACATTTAAATGTTTATACTCCATAAGGATGTCCAACTCTGCCATAAATTTAGCTGATGCCAGCTCTGTCAAAACTTCAGCATCTCCTTGACCTGACTTCTTACCCAACCGCTTTGCAGCAATGATGTTAACTCCATGAGTACTCTGAGTAGCTCCCTTGTATACATTACCAGAATCTCCATGTCCAAGGATATTGTCTTGACTGAAGCCTTTTGTGGCCAACTTTATGTCTTTAAGAGACAGTTTGAGGTTGTCCTCGTGGTTCTCCTAAGAATTATTGGACAGTCAATCAATTTGTTAAATTAAAAACAGAATGAAACTACTTTCCATCTAGAATTCATTCAAATTTTTATTTTGAATTTTTAAGTTCTCACCTCCAAGTTCATGTCAACGTTATGGTTGTAAATCAAGGTTGGTTGTTGCAATTTCCAAATTAAAGAAAAAAACATATATACATGGAAGAGAAGAGTTAGGAGTTTTACCAGGAATCAGTAGCACCTCATGAAGTTCAATTACTATGTTAAATAAAGTTTAAGATCAAAACAAATAAATGGCAAAACTTAAGTACAAAGAAAAAATTTTAACGGTAAGATGGTATATTGAGTAAAAGTTTGAGAAAATGTTGTTTATACAAAGTATATGTATGAAATGCCACATATTACCATCAATAACATGAAGAAAATAAAAAGTTTTCTTTCAAAATATTGACTTACCTGAGAGTCTAATGCTTTTTTGAGTTCGTTGATGACAGCTTCTATTGTTGGACGTTGCGCTTGAGTTTCTGCCACACATCGAAATGCCATTTTTAAAAATATGTCCAAAGACTCTTTATTGGGTCCTTTACTTAAAGAAAAGACACGTTCATCAGTTTCCTCCTTTATCTTCTGATCAACGATTTCCATTACTGTTCCCTTTTTAAAATGATCTTTTGCAATGGGTGCAATTCCCTTCTCATTCAGCTTGGTGTATACAGAATCATAGGCCAACGTCCCAGTCAAGATCTCAAGCAACACTACTCCAAACGAGTAAATGTCCGATTTCTTGTTTAGTTTACCATACTTCTGATATTCTGGATCCAGATACATCTTTGTACCTGCAACCGTATCGGTATAGATAGTGCTGGCCGCTTGATGTGCTGGGTGGAATTTGGAGAGCCCGAAATCCGCAATCTTTGCCTTCCAGCTATCTCCCAATAGAATATTATCGCTCTTAATGTCACGGTGTATCATCTTTTGTTTGCCATGATCTGTGTTGTTGTGAATGTAATTCAAACCATGTGCAATATCAAGACATATGTTTAGACGTTGCACCCAAGTAAGATTAGTTGTTTTTTCACTGCTTCCCAAATAGTTTTCAAGACTTCCTTTTGAAGCATGCTCATAAACTAGGATCATTTCACCATTACCTTCTGAACAAAAGCCAAGTAGAGAGATTATGTTATCATGCTTACAAGTTGTTAGAGTTTCAATTTCTGAAATGAACCCTTGTTCTCCTTCTTGATTGCGAATGCGCTTTATGGCTACTGTGCTTCGTTTTCTGGGTAAATCGCACTTACTCACACCTTCTATCGACGAGGAATTACTACCATCGAAATGTTCAAGATCTGCTATGTACACTTTACCGAATCCGCCTGACCCGATGCAATATGCCTCGTGAAATTCGTTGGTAGCCTGGATTATATCATTTAGTCGAATCTTCAGGTGTTCCAAGTTCTTCCCCTGCAAGATTATGGAATTATGCAGCACCAAATTAATAAAAGATTTTTTTTAAGGTTGACCGACATTTACAAAATGTGAGAACACCCAATAGCTAACAGTTGATCTGTTTTAAGTTACTTATTGTGAAAATGATTTTCATCCCTAAAATTATAGCCTCAAGATACATCTTACAAGACATGTGACAAAATCGAAAATGAAGATTGAGAGATAACATACATATACAGTGTTTCAAATAATGAATGAATTAGGCATAGTTTGTTATTGGGTATCACTTTCAGTATAGGTACGATAAATGTATGAAGTGAACAAACGCGAGTTTTCATGGCCGCGCATTGTGCCGTCACACATATAGTTTCAATAGATGGATAAATTAGTATCAAAGATCAATATGTAGAAGTTATAATGTTGAACTTGGTAGTCATATCTTAAACAATGTAGAAAAAGAGTGATAGAAAAAGAACGGTGCCATACGTAGTTTGGTCTCATTTAGTAACGCAGGAGATTTTAAAAATCTTATTAACCTAATAATAGTAAGGCTAAATTATTAAATTAATTCAAACTTGGGTTAATTAGCATAAAATAAATTACTTTATATATGGTTTAAGATGTTTTATATGTGGTTGAAGTTTGAAACCCGATACTTTAATTTTCATAAGGTTTTCACTATCTTCTCAACCATTTTATAGCGTTTTCTTCATCATAGCCTTATAAATGATATACCATTTTAAAACATAGTCCTTGAACATATAGTTAGCTATCCAAAGCTAAATTGACATAACAATGGTGTAAGTTTGTTAGTTTTTGTTTTTAATTCTATATTATATTTATTTAAAACTTCACTGGCCTAAATTAAGAAATAATATTTGTTATGATTCATGGTTGTATATATAGAAGCGATGTAGGTTCCATAAATGTAAGAACGGAATCGATTTTCTATCTAGCCGTCTAGGTAACATTTTTATGGTTTTTATTGCGTCTATGGGGGAAGGAAATTTTTTATTTTTAAGTTAAACCATTATCCATTTGTTTATAGAATTATAGGGGATGGTCGTCGGGGATCAAACCCAGCTAAGGTTGGTGGACTTAAAAAACCCCAACTTTGACATATGTCTCGAGGTTTATAGTTTGATGACATGACTAGTTTATAAACTTTTGTAAAGCTATATGCTCTATTTATACAATCAAGCTAAATGGTCACATTTATTATACAACCATATTTACCACATTTATTATAAAAATCTTAGTTCTATACAATCAAGGTCATCTATAAAAATCTTAGTTTTACTAAAAAAAAAAAAAAAAAAAAAAAACCTTCAGTTATGATACATTTCTTTGGTGAGGAATAGTGGCTATACAGTAAACCAGACAATAACAGTTGGTTGGTTTAAAACATACAATTGACCTATTTGTAGAATTAAAAAATGGTATAGTGAGGATATAGTGGTTATACAATAAACCAAACAATAACAATTAGTAATGTAGAGTAACTATTTTTTATTAATTAGGATAATCGGCCTCAAATTAAAAGTTTAAGGAAAATAATTACCTTCAAATGATCTGATGATGTGGCGTCAAATGCATTTCTTGGAATTTCCTAAAATGATATTTGCAAGAGAAAAGGAAATGAGTAGAAAGATATAACAATTATTGTTACACAAAGATGACAGACAAAGATGATGTTCTTACTGGATTTTCATGTTTCCTTTGAATTTCCAATGCTCTCTCAAGTCTTTTGACAACCTGATCTATATATGGGCGATATGCTCGTTCCTCTTTTATGCACCAATATGCTGTCTCTGAGAAAACTTTGAATGATTCTGGGTCCATCTGTTTTCGTAAATGAGGATTGATCATATCATCCAAATGAGATTTGGTGAGCTGACTTAGTAACCCCACACCCAGCTCATTGTCATCATCGTCTTCATCATCATCATTGTCTTCGTCATCGTCTTCGTTACCGTCTTCGCCATCGTCTTTGTTTACTGCACTCCTTCCGCACAAGACTTCAAATAATACAACACCGAATGAATACACATCTGACTTGTGGGTCACACCGCCAGTCTTTTTATATTTTGGGTCCAGGTATGCATTCATAACAATATCACGAGTAAGAAGAAGACGGTGCCGTCGAGCTACTGTATTTTTCAACGAAAATTTAAAACCAGATAACTTGGGTTCCCATTTGTCATCTAGTAAAATTTTCGAGCTTTTGATGTTGCAATGTATGACACTAAAATCTCGTCCAACATCATAGTGGATGTAGCTCAATGCATTTGCAACACCAACACAAATCTTCAACCTTTGCATCCAGGTGAGGTTCTCGTCACTTAGATACTTTTCGAGACTTTCGTTGGCCTCCTTCTTGTATACGATAATACTGTTGAACTTACTATCATAAAACCCAATAAGAGACACTAGATTCTTATGTTTGAGACTAGAAAGCATCGAAATCTCCGTCCAAATCTTTTTGCTCTCATCTTTTATACAATCAGTATAGTACCTCTTTGCAATAATATCGATGGAATGTTTCGAAAGCGAGAGACAGCCTTTGTAAATCATTCCAAAGCTGAATGTTTTGATGATATTTTTTTGACTAAAACTGTTGGTTGCTGACTCTATATCTTCAAAGCTGAGTTTTGAGTGAGAAAGGTCTTTAAGGGAAGACATTTTCTTTTTGCTGACATGGGATTCCACACTTGTTGATACGATGGTCACCGATCCCTGTATGTACCAGAAAAACATTAGCAAGTGCGCAGATTCACAGGTTAATTACTCAATATAACATAAATTATAGAAAGTAAGAGGGGATTTGTGTACTACTCTGTGGAACAATAATTGGCAAATGTGATTTTCATCAACTTCAGAAACATAGAGAATCTGAATCCCTTTTCAAAATTTCAGTGACTTACTACTAGAGTTAAAAGAAAGTAATTACCTTCTCATGATTGGATGATGTGCCTTGAACTTTGGCCGCAGCTATTGAGTGTTCCTTTAAAATCATAAAGAAATACAGTAATAAGTAAATTATTAATTGATAATGATATACACAGTAGTCATTAAGATACATATATGAAAGAAAAAGTACGTCTTACAGGCCTATTTTGACTGTCCAATTGAAGTTGCAAAGCTTTCTCAAGTCTTGTGACAATATCATCTATATTTGGGCGTTGTGATCGGTCTTCATTCAAGCAGTCATAAGCGGTTTCCACGAAAACATTTAATGATTTTGGATCCGTTTGTTTCAATAGATCCGGATCAATTAAATCATGGAGTAGTTTCTCCTTATAGTAGAAAATGGCGATTGGAGCCAAGTACTTATTATCTTGATCATCAATTACTGATTTCCTACCACACACTAGTTCAAACAAAACTATCCCAAACGAGTACATATCCGACTTCTGGTTCACACTGTTCGTCTCAATATATGTTGGGTCTCCATACCCTTCCACATACTCAAGTTCATTAGTATGAAATGAATGGTGCCTTTGAGACGCTTCAATTTTCATGGAACATTGAAAACTAGAAAACTTGGGTTCCCATTCATCATTTAATAGAACTCTAGAGCTGTCAATTCTCCGGTGAATCACGCTAAAATCACGCCGCTCGTCATAATGAATGTAACTCAATCCATGTGCAAGACCCACAGAAATCTTCAATCTTTGCACCCATGTCAACATCATTGGGTCACTTAGAGATTGAATGAGCCCTCCCCTGGTTTCATCATACTTGGTAATGATGACCTTATCATCTTTTTCATCACAAAACCCAACAAGAGAAACCACATTCTTATGCTTGAGACTAGAAAGCATGGAAACCTC
Organism: Artemisia argyi; assembly: GCA_030686995.1. NCBI lineage: Eukaryota > Viridiplantae > Streptophyta > Magnoliopsida > Asterales > Asteraceae > Artemisia > Artemisia argyi. The sequence continues at coordinate 190,848,427 of CM060687.1, read as the reverse complement.
CTTCCAAAACTTTTGTTCTGCTTGCTCCCTTTCTTTATTAAACCTCCAACTCCAAGCTAAGATATTAATCAACTCACCGGACCACAAGAGCTGTCCCTTGTAACTCTTTCCAAATACACCTGTGATGAAGATATTTTTGTCATCAAAGTTGTTGGTGGCGGATACTATGCTTTCAAGGGGGATTTTGAGGTGAGCAAGATCGTCCTTTGGTGAAGACATTATCTGTTTATCAAGTAAAAACGTGAATTAATTCACTGTTAGAAAATTTAGTGCACTTGAGGGATTAATTCACATCTGGTAATGGGTTTGGAGGTACGGAGTGTACACCCATTTGGTCACTGAATCCCCTGACTCAATAGTGGTTATGGAAAGATTCTGCTGCTAGTAGATCCTGCTGACTCAAAGTACTGCTTGTTCAAAGTACTGCTTGTTCAAAGTACTTCTTGTTCAAAGTACTGCTTGTTCAAAGTACTGCTCGGGTTTAACCACTGATTCCTACTATTATGGAAAGTATTATGATATAATTAATGGGCCGTTAATTATACATAATTCCATGGGCTAGGGTTTGAGTATTCTCTATTATAAATAGAGGTCATAACATTCTGCATGGGGACGATTAGCACAAACCCTAAACACTTGAATACAATTATGTTTTTGATTTGTGCCTAAAACAAGAACATCACTTGGTCTTATCCCATAGAGATATTCGTGAAACCCAGGCATAGGGTCGAATAGTTTCTATTGGAAAGTGATACCACGATTTCAAGTGAATATCCGGTACCTTATTGATTATCTTAACCCTAATCTGGTAACTTGTTAACACATAATAACCAACAATCAATAGAAACTATTAGTGATAATCAATGGCTGCTGCTATGAGACAAATGGCCGCTAACTTTTCCAAGTTGGAAAAGTTTGAAGGTGTTGATTTCAGAAGATGGCAAAAGAAGATGCACTTCTTGTTGTCAAGCATGAATGTGGTGTATGTTCTGACTACTGCTATTCCTAAAGATTTTGGGGATGATGCTACTATGGAACAGATGAGGGCAAGAAGCAAGTGGGAGAATGATGACTACATATGCAGGGGTTTAATTCTCAATGGTATGTCTGATTCTTTATTTGATATTTATCAGAATGTTGAATCTTCTCAAGAACTATGGGATTCCTTGGAAGCCAAATATATGGCTGAGGATGCATCAAGTAAGAAGTTCCTTGTAAGTAATTTTAACAATTACAAAATGGTTGATTCTAGACCTATCATGGAACAATACAATGAACTTCTTATTATACTTGGTCGATTCACACAACACATGATGAACACGGATGAGGCTATTTCAGTCTCTTGTATCATCGATAAATTACCTCCTTCTTGGAAAGATTTCAAGCATATGCTGAAACATAAGAAGGAGGAGTTAACTCTTGTTGAGTTGGGCAGTCACTTGCGCATTGAGGATTCACTCAAAGCACAAGACATTGACAAGCCAAAGAGTAGCAATGCTTCTGGTCCATCAGTTGTCAATATGGTGGAGCATAACAACTCCTCCAGGAACAATGACAACAAGGGCAAACGTAAGCATCAGGATAACACCAAATCTGATATTAACAAGAAACCAAAAGTGACTTGTTGGAAGTGTGGTAAAACTGGACACTTCAGGAAGGATTGTAAAGGTGTTAAGATTGGCAATAAAACCAATGGATCAGGCACAAGTAGAGGGAATGGTAACACCAATTCTCTGAAAGGTCAGAATATATTTAATAAGTCTTTTGAGATTTATTATGTTACATATATATCTGAAATATATTTTGTGCAGGATGATGATGTTGCGTGGTGGGTTGACTCTGGAGCAACAATTCATGTGTGTAAAGATAGAAGCTGGTTCAAGACCTATGAGTCAATGAATGATGGTTCTATTCTTCATATGGGAAATGAGTCAACTGCCTGGTGCATGGAAAAGGATGTGTTGATTTGAAGTTTAGTTCTGGAAAGATTGTTTCTTTATTTAATGTTTTACATATTCCTGATATTAGAAAAAACTTGGTTTCTAGTAGTGTTTTGAATAATTGTGGTTATAAACAAGTGATTGAATCTGATAAGTTTATTTTATCTAAACATGGTGTGTTTATTGGTTTTGGTTATTTGTGTAATCAAATGTTCAGACTTAATATTGTTTATGATAATGTTTATTCTGCTTTTATTTCAACTTCTAAACTTAATGATTCAATCTTATGGCATGCAAGACTTGGCCATGCACACTTTAAAAAAATGCGAGATATGTCTAAGGATGGATTAATTCCAGCCTTTGATATGGACACTGAAAAGTGTAAAACTTGCATGATGACCAAAATAACTAAGAAACCATTTCAAAGTGTAAAACGTGAAACTAAATTTTTGGTGTTGATTCATAATGATCTATGTGATCTACATGCTACTCCCTCTTTAGGGAACAAGAAATACTTTGTGACTTTTATTGATGATGCTTCTAGGTTTTGTTACGTTTATTTGTTACATACTAAGGATGAAGCATTAGATAAATTTAAAGTATTTAAAACTGAAGTTGAATTGCAACAAGGGTCTCTAATCAAAATATTTAGGACTGATAGGGGAGGTGAGTACATGGATACTCTATATTTTCAGTCTGTTGGTATAATCCATGAAACGACTGCCCCTTATACTCCTCAGTAAAATGGTATTTCTGAAAGGAAAAACAGGGTGCTGAAGGAGATGGTTAATTCCATGTTGTCCTATTCAGGGCTGAGTCAAGGGTTCTGGGGTGAAGCTATGTTGACAGCTTGTTATTTGCTAAATAGGGTTCCTAATAAAAGGAACAAGGTTACCCTTATGAACTCTGGACTAAAAAGAAACCCAACCTAAATTATCTCAGGGTTTGGGGATGTAGGGCTGTTGTAAGACTTCCTGATCCAAAGCAGAAAACTTTGGGTGAAAGAGGCATTGAATGCATCTTTGTTGGATATGCTGAGCATTCCAAGGCATATAGGTTCTATGTTATTGAACCTAAGGAATCTGTTTCAATTAACTCAATAATTGAATCAAAGGATGCACTATTTGATGAGAATAGATTCTCATCAGTCCCTAGACCAAGTCAAAGGATTCCAAATAGAACTGATGACATTGGTGTATCAGAGGTCCCTGATGAATTATCATCTCAGGTCTCTGATGAGGTTGTGGAACACCAACCTGAACTTGAGCTCAGAAGGAGCAATAGGGTCAGGACTCCAAAGTCATTTGGACCTAAGTTTCAATTATACTTAATTGAAGGTACAAGGAGTGAGGTCTTTGATCAATACTCCTATTGCTTCATTGTTGAGGATGATCCCAAAACATTTGAAGAAGCAATGAAGTCCCAGGATGTTGCTTTCTGGAAAGAAGTAATTAATGATTAGATGGAATCTATCATGGGCAATAACACTTATGTGTTGACTGATCTACCACCTGGTTGCAAACCTCTAGGTAGCAAATGGATTTTCAAAAAGAAAATGAACGTAGATGGAACTGTTGAAAAGTTCAAGGCAAGACTAGTTATTCAGGGCTTTAGACAAAAGTCAGGAATAAACTATTTTGATACTTATGCTCCAGTGGCTCTTATCAGTACCATAAGATTGCTGATTGCTTTGGCATCAATTCACAATCTGATTATTCATCAAATGGATGTGAAGATAGCTTTCTTGAATGGTGATTTAGATGAGGAAGTTTATATGAACCAACCTCAGGGCTTCATCATGCCTGGCAATGAAAACAAGGTGTGTAAACTGATTAAGTCTCTTTATGAACTAAAACAGGCACCTAAGCAATGGCATCAAAAGTTTGATGAAGTGGTTTTGTCTAGTGGTTATTTACTTAATCAGGCTGACAAATGTGTATATAGCAAATTTGATGAATCTGGTAAAGGAGTCATCATTTGTCTATATGTTGATGACATGTTGATTTTTGGCACTGACCAAAATCAAGTTGACCATATAAAGGAATTTTTGTCATCAAAGTTCTCCATGAAGGATATGGGGGAGGCTGATGTTATCCTTGGTATTAGGATTAAACATGAAAGTAACAAAGTTTCTATCTCTCAGTCTCATTACATTGAGAAGGTGTTAAGGAAATTTAATTACTTTGATTGTACTCCAGTGAGTACTCCCATGGATACAAGTGAGAAGCTAATGCCTAATACTGGCAAAGCTGTATCTCAACTTGAGTATTCTAGGGTGATTGGATGCTTGATGTATGCCATGACTTATACAAGACCTGATATTGCTTTTGTTGTGGGTAAATTGAGGAGGTATACTAGTAATCCTAGTGCTCATCACTGGCAAGCAATTCAGAGGGTCTTTAAGTATTTGAAGAGAACTATGGATTATAGTCTCTCATATACTGGTTATCCTTCATTGTTGGAAGGATACACTGATGCAAGTTGGATTAGTAACACTGAAGACAATTCGTCTACTAGTGGCTGGGTATTCCTACTTGGTGGAGGTGCAATTTCTTGGGCATCCAAGAAACAAACTTGCATTACCAGTTCAACCATGGAATCTGAATTTATGGCTTTAGCAGCTGCTGGCAAAGAAGCTAAATGGTTGAAAAACTTGCTTCTTGAGATTCCATTGTGGCCTAAACCTATAGCACCTATTTCTATCCGTTGTGATAGTGCTGCTAAAATGGCAAAGGCTTATAGCCAGATGTACAATGGGAAGTCTAGACACTTAGGTGTCAGGCATAGCATGATTCGTGAGCTTATCATGAATGGGGTGATATCTATAGAGTTTGTTAAATCTCAACAAAACTTAGCTGATCACTTGACGAAGAGTTTGGCTAGAGACTTGGTTTTGAAGTCTGCTAAAGGGATGGGTTTAAGTCCAACTTAGTCACTGAATGCAAAGACAACCAACTCCCTCCTGAGGAAACTTGGGAGCTGAGTTCAATGTGGAAAGCTGAACATTTAGTGGACTGGAGCACATGTTTTACAAACATCCCAAGGTTTGTGCTTGGAACCTGCTGGAAAGGAGGATGAAGTCATAACTTCTTAATGGTTAATTTTCTTTGAAAAAGTGCTAAGCAGGAGCATGAATAAAGAGGAACCACCTATGTAAATGTTGAAGTTTTGCCGCTTCAGGAAGCTTTGGACTTTTAGCTTTTACAACATTTATGAATTGGATATGGACACATGGCTTGTATAGTGTCAGGTTTATTTAAGTGTTTGAAAATATATGTGTATTTTATCTTCAGGTATTCAAATGGGTTGAAGGGTTCAATTTTTAGAACACCCTGATTCTCGAATATTTGAACGTGTAATGTACTAAGATGGGAATTCAATCTTCAAGATATTTTCATTTATGCATATGTTTTGTTTTGTGTTTATTTTTTCATGCAAAGGAAGTGAACTAAATTTGGGGAGGACTGTTAGAAAATTTAGTGCACTTGAGGGATTAATTCACATCTGGTAATGAGTTTGGAGGTACGGAGTGTACACCCATTTGGTCACTGAATCCCCTGACTCAATAGTGGTTATGGAAAGATTCTGCTGCTAGTAGATCATGCTGACTCAGAGTACTGCTTGTTCAAAGTACTGCTTGTTCAAAGTACTTCTTGTTCAAAGTACTGCTCAGGTTTAACCACTGATTCCTGCTATTTTGGAATGTATTATGATATAATTAATGGGCCGTTAATTATACATAATTCCATGGGCTAGGGTTTGAGTATTCTCTATTATAAATAGAGGTCATAACATTCTGCATGGGGACGATTAACACAAACCCTAAACACTTGAATACAATTCTGTTCTTGATTTGTGCCTAAAACAAGAACATCACTTGGTCTTATCCCATAGAGATATTCGTGTAACCCAGGCATAGGGTCGAATAGTTTCTATTGGAAAGTGATACCATGATTTCAAGTGAATATCCGGTACCTTATTGATTATCTTAACCCTAATCTAGGAACTTGTTAACACATAATAACCAACATTCACAAGATTAGATACACAATAAGAGAGTTAATGAAGCGCCTACAACGTGTTTGATGAAATTCCCGAGCCTTTTCAAACTCATGTTGCTGATATATACTTCACCTGTATGTTATACTAGTCTTGGATAGTGCAGTTAAATTTGCTCCTGTGGTGTTTTTAAAGCATATTTTAGTCCATAATCAGACGGTGTAAGTATCTTACTACATAGGTGATAGACACTTTGCATAGTGGTGAGTGGAGTTCGTCCATTTTAGGTTATTACATGTTCTTTGTCTACCGATATGATGTAGTTTTGAATGGATACTACAGGTTGGAATTGTCTTGTTTCGTTCCCTTATTGCATTTAAAGACATGTTTTTGTCTTGCGGATGACAAGTAAGGGTAGGTTGCCTACATAAGTATGTTCATTAAGTGGTGTCTCGAAAAAAACTATGGCATGTGCTTTGTGTAATAGTAAATTGTTTAATTTGGCATTATACTTTATTGTTTGATTTTGATATTTGGTCATCTGAAGTTTGAAGTTGGTCATCTAAAGAAATTCATCTCTAACAGAATGTTATATGATGCAAGATTGATGGAAGACTCCTCTGTTGCTGATATGATTGAAGATGGCAAATGGAAATGGCAAGATTGTTGGTATTCTCAATTACCTATCCTTAAAACTATCAATGTACCTACATTACAAGAGAATGTTATGGATTGTGTGAAATGGAGGAATAAGGATGGTAAAGTGGTGGATTTTACTGTTAAAAATGCATGGCTTGATCTAAGAGAGCAAATGAACATTTTGAATTGGTGGAAGGTGGTATGGTTTGCTCAGTGTAACCCAAGATGTGCCTTCATTCTATGGATGGCCATTTATGGGAAATTGTCCACTCAAGATAGAATAATGAAATGGAAGTCAACTGTTCTGTTATGTCCTCTGTGCAACAAAGAAAATGATTCCCATTCTCATTTATTCTTCAAATGTGAATTCTCTAAAAAGATATGGGAGAAGCTAAAAGGTAAATTGAATTTGAAAGTCATTCCTGATGATTAGAAGGACATTATTGAGGAATTTGCAGTTTTGCCATGTAACAATGCCATTAGAAGTGTGCTGAGAAGAATAATTCTAGCCACTGTTGTGTATATGGAAGGAAAGGAATGCTAGATTGTTTGCTAATGAAAAGATGAACTCAGAAAATGTTCTGCAAAGGATAATTAAAAACATCAGGTTGCAGTTGCAAAGTTGCAGAGTTTGAATGTAATCAAATCATATCAAGTATGCAAAGTGGCAGAGGAATGGAATGTGGACATGAATTGGGAAAAGAAGTGATTAAGGGGTGTTTGGTTATGAGTATTATTGGTGGATGTGGGTATGCTGTAATGTAGGTAAATGGAGTTATAGAGATGGTTGGGCCATAGAGGTTTGGAAAGATGCCTGGCATGGATGTGTATCTTTGGATATACTGTGAGGTGGCTGCTGCAATATGTCCTTTAGATACCCTTCATGAAAGGAAATGTAGTTCCTGTCACACCCCCAATTTACCTGACTTGCAGCGGAATGGAATACCTGGGGGTGTGACAGATTGGCATCAGAGCTAAGGTTATAGCGAACTAGGATGTATCTTGGACCCTAGACTATAACCACATCAGCATAGCATCTCATCATTTCATCATAAGTGCATAATCATGATACATGTTGTTTCATGCATACCCTGTGCGAGTTATTTATACTCATATTTGTATATATATATATATCATTTTATTGACCTGGTTCACAAGTGACATGTCTTCAGATACTCACCCTGACATCCTTTTATCGGATTCCGACATTGAAGATGCCTTGTCATCTTCCACTACCATTATACCACCAGTTGCACTTACACCACCATTAGCACTATTGATTTGCCATAGGAACAGGGTTTTCCTATCATTTAGCCCATACATAGAATGCCTTTTGGTAGAGTATTCAGACTTAATCTTAATGGACATATTAGATTGCTTATTTCAAGGGAGATAGTGTGTTTTCTTTCCTTCACTAGTAGAGCACCCACTACTCATGTCCTACCACCACCATCAGTTACTTATTACACTATTGGTCGTCCTATAATGCGTACTTTAGTTTTACCTCTTAGATGTCGCGAGGTAGCGCGAAAGAGGGTAGTATCCCATTCACTAGTACACCATTGTCATTTTCCTTTTCCATTCCCACTTGCCATGAACTAGATAACACCTAGTAGATAATACCAATATCACGGACTCAACAGGAACATCCGCAGATTCTTCAGGAATGGTTCAGAACCTACATTATCTAAGATTTGATAGATGCACAACTTCAGACACCACTTCAGGACTATCTCGACCTTATGATGCCACGAACCTGACTTCACACAGAGGGACACCAGGAAGTCTCTAGACCAGACTTATATCCTCACTAGCTTTTACTATTATCCTAGCCACAGAAAGTGTGGGACATAGTCTAAAGAACTTGTTGTCTTTTGATTGTTGTACAAACAAATATATCAAGTGTGACTCTACTATGTAAGGAATGGTTGTGCTATTTGTGATATCGGTTCACGTAGACCGAAATTTTCATGTATTATATTCATGTGTTGTGAATATGATGACTTTTATTAACTATATCCTCATGGTCTCTTATGATTTGATGAAGAGAGATTTAAGCAAACCACTCCAAGCATGACGCAAGCTGCTGTTGGACAAGTCATTGCCAAGAACATAGCCACCGCCCTCACTAAGGAACTTACTCACGTGGAATTTATGGGGTGCAATCCTCCCTCCTTTAGCGGAACTAGAGACACAAAGGAATTTCTCAAATGGTTCGAAGAAATAGAAACAATATTTCGATGTGGCGACTGTCATAAGGAACACAAGGTTAAGTTCGCCACATGCACTTTTCAGGATCATGCCCAGGAATGGTGGACCAAACATATTAAGATGGTGGGAGTTGATGCTGCCTACTCACACTCTTGGGAGAAACTAAGAAGGATGATGAGTATAACATTTTGTATAGGAAATGAATTACGAGCAAAGGACAGGAAACACTAAACTTTACCATGGTAGGAAATGATGTTGACGAGTACACTACTCATTTTTATGAATTAACACGACTAGGTTCTGCAATGGATGAACTGGAAAGCAAGAAACTTGAAAGGTACATCGGGGGACTCTCAAATGAAATTCGTATGTTGGTCATCGCATGGGAACCCGATACCATGTCTGAAGCTATCAAAATGGCGATCGAAGCAAAGGAACTCATAGTTCACGCCGAGACATCAGGAAACAATAGTGACAATAAAAGGAAGTGAAACAACAATCTAGGTTGTAATGCTGCTCAACAATCACCCAAAGGACAAGAAGTGAATAGAGCCTTTGCTGCAGAACCGTACACAAAGAGAAGGTATATTGGAAAGTTACCTTACTGCAACCTGTGTAATCAACATCACCGAGATCAATGCAGTAAAACGTGTGGAGTGTGCAAGAAGCAGGGTCATCGGACTGAAGACTGTAGGAAACTCACAAATCAGAAGACCCCAAGGAGTTGCTTCAAATGTGGAAACTTAGGGCATTTCAAGAATGACTGCCCGGAGCTAAGGAACAAGGAAAATCAGGAACTTGGAATCAAGACTGAATCGCTCGAGGAATAGCGTGAGCTGTTGAAAGAGAACCGTCAGGATATTAGCAACATCAAGGATAACAACAATGCTTCAGCAGGAGGAGCCTTGTTTCAATATATAAACCGTAGTTCGAGCCCTTTAGGGTTGTATCTTTCCTTTTGTACTTACCGTTGGTACGATGACATAACCTAGTTGTATTAAGCACTTTTCTATCCAATGTAGTATCTATCCTTTGTTACCTCTGTGATAATCATAACCTTCGTTTACTCCATTTTCTATCCCAATTGCTGAAACTTCGATCGTTTCGCAACATTTTAGCATTGTCTTATCAGGGATTAGGCTGATTTCGTTTTTGATGAATTAGTAGACTATTACCATTCGACAAGATTCACCCACGTATCCAATACACCATTCAAGCTATTTTACTAACATATGGGGAAATTGTTTTACAGAAAAATTTCTGAAGTAAGCTATTTTATTACCATCCTATAAATTGATTTTTCTGTCATTACACCAAGTATTTACTATTATTACGCGAGGCAATTTTCATGTTACTTGAAAGAAAACATCAGGATACCATTTTAATAACAATGCGTTGAACACCATCTAAAACTTTTGAGAAAAGTTATGATATTTTGACAAAATCTAACATCGCATCATTAGTCCTCAATTGTACATAGCCTGATCACCTATGTAAAATTCAGGAAGGATTATGCCATGAAGGAAATAATTACCTTTTCAAAGGATTGTTAATAACAATCTTCATTTAAAAGTTTTGTAAACAAAGGAACTCTTCCATAAACATCCCTTTTGCCGAACTATCCCTGGATACTTACCCTACCTGTCACTCACTTAGTCATTAAGTTGGATTTCCCCATTGACTTCCCTAGGAGAGACTTTCCATATCAATTACAAGTAGGATTCCTCGATACAAGAAAAGCAATGAAAGGATTACAGAACTACTAAACAGAACTAGAAGTATATAGTGAGAGAATTCATAACTCAACAACAAATTCTAAGATACCGCGAGACCATCTGAATCACCATCTCTGACTTAGTTGTCAAATTCTATCATTTAAAAGTACTAGCTAGACTGAACTACAGGATTGAACTCAATATAAATGTCCGCAGGACAACACAATAGAAATAAACCAAGCTTCTAATTGAGACTGTAGAGCATTTCATTTAAACATGGCCTCATCCATACATAAACTTTCCTGCAGTAAGTTTTCACAAAGGACAATTGTTTGAATCAAGAATATCGATGTAGATTCCTCTAAGGCATTATGTCTCTAGAAATTTTCGATAACCTCACCTTCATACCAAGAAAGGGATCAAACCAGAACCTATCTCCTCATCTACATGGGAAAATAGAATAGACATTCATCGACACAACATCAAGTGATACGTTCGCCTTGCCAATTACAACGATAAAATATTTCAGGACTTAAGTTAGTCTAAATACCTATGCTTGTAGTTATACCTGATAACCACCAATAGGCATTATTCAACCTCAGGAACTAAATGTTAGACATCTATGCATGTAAGCGAACATTTCCTATTCTACCATTTTATCCTTGTTAGTGTTATCACTTTTAAATAAAGTTGATGCGTTTACATAAATCACATACCTTGTGGAAAAATGATTTCTGAAATTCCTATTTTGAACAAGTACGATCCTTTTTGGTCAATCTTTAGCAACACTATTGTACAATGAGAAATATACATAGACATCAAACTTTGGTAAGCAGTCTTAATCACAACATGTTTGAAAACATTTTTTCTATTTCATAACTACTGAAATTTTGAATCATCAGGAAAAATATTACTTAGTAAATTATTTGCTCCATTTTCTAAATTCGTTTATTCAGAAAAAGATTTTAACCAAAACCCACAATCGCGAGACAAATTTCCAGAACCACTTTCCCTACAACATCGCTTATGCATTTAGGATTTGTGACTTGACAATAAAGAATATTTGGAATATGTGATGAAGGAATTAGGAAGGACATGACAAATTAATCACGAACTTCAGTAGTGGAGACCAAACCCAATAGACAAAGAAGGACATATGTCTTATCATCCGTTGGAACAAAACACCAGGAATCAAATTGTTACCTATATTCTATCCCTTTCAGATAACGCCAAGTTCGAAGGACCGAACGTTGTGGAATTAGTCACAAAGGTTTATTGTACCCATTTCAGTTATTCCTGTTAAGGAAACCGATTCACCTTGGACTTCAAGCAATCGTTTCAGAATTTCCTTCAGAAACCCATTTAGATGTGAACATCACCTATCATCCTCAGACTGATGGTCAAAGCGAGAGAACAATTCAAACATAGGAAAGTATGCTCAGAGCATGAGTGATTGACCCTAGAAATGGTTAGACTAACCAGTTATCATAAACCAAATTCAGTTGCAATCATAGTTATCGCGCAAGCATAGAGACTATACCATTTGAGGCACTCTATGGTCGAAGTGCCAATATCCATTGACGGATCGAAATTTGGAAAAGCCCAACTCACTAGTCTAGTAGGCATTCATGAAATAACCAGAAATTTTCTACAAGTCAAGAATCAGTTACAAGTTCAATAAGTTGTAAACCATTAAAACTTCAAGTTGGTAGGCAGAGTTATGTTGAAAGTTCTGCCTAGGAAAGGCATGATATCATTCAGAAAACTTGGAAAGTTAAACCCGATATACACTGGACCATGTAATATTTCAGACAGAGTAGGCCTAGTGGCCGTCAGACTTGAGCCTTGATAGAGAACAACAGGATTACACAACCATGTATTATCATCTTTTCAGATTAGTCACTCATAATTCCATTTGGAAAGGAATCCAACCCAAAGTCAAACATAAACCTTGTAGGAGAACAAGTAGAAATCATGGACAGTTAGGTCGAACAGTTGAAGCAGAGTCGAATTCCTATCTTGAGAGTTCGCTGGAATTCTCGAATATCATCACCTTTTCACCAATACGTTTTCAGAGACCAACATAAACTGAACTTCGAGACGAAGTTCCTTTTAGAGGGGAAGACTGTCACAACTCACCATTTCAGGTCATTTCCCAAACTTCGACATTTTACTATTCATCAAACACTATTCAACAAAACACTATTCATCGTTTTACTATTCATCATTTTTTAGGTCAATTTGATATTCTGAGAAATATTTGAGAATTTTACTATTCACTGAACACTATTCATTGCCGGAAAAGTTTTCACTATTCACTTGCATTACTCATTTCATCGTAAATTTAGTTTACGGGTATTAAAATTCGCGTAACCGTATGAGTTTAGGTGCGAATTCATTTCATTATCAGTAAGGACATTGCATATGGACTAGAGACAGTCTGCATATCATCATAACAGCATTTTCATGTTATACCACTCTTAGGATTTTCAAATTTATATATTTGATACATTTAATGTTTTCCTTATAATTATTAATAAATAAACGTTAACACCCGGTTAATAAACACGACGAATATATCTAAATATTCCCACAATGGTCCCGACATATTTTTATATCCATTTTATCTTCATAAAAGTTATAAAATTCATTTACCCAGTATTTTGGAAATTTATTTTATTTATAACGTAAGTTTATAAATATTACGACGGTTTTCGTGAAAACTAAATAATAATCACCCGAACACTCAGTAATTGTACCCAACATATTTTTAACATTTTTATGACTTTATTAAGTCCCGGTTAACTTCGTTAATATTTATTTCTAGCAAACCCGGTACCCGATTATAACTAATACTTACACAACTACAACTAATATTACATTACATTTCCTAAGTTACCAAAACCGATTTTTCTTCTCTTTTTCCCATGAAAAACCGGCCATACAAACACTCCTAGACACATGATTTATATTTTCTTAACCTCATGCATTTATGTACTACTATTATACTATAAACCTCTAAAGTTATATCAAAACCAAAAACCAAAATCATAATATCACTTTTCAAGATCCAAAAAGTTTTCATCCTTCCCCTTCCTCCTCTCTAACCCACGACCCAACCCAAGCTCCATGATCAAGTGATTATTTTTCAAGATTTAAAGCTACAAAGTTGTTCCTTTTGTCATTCTAATCAAGATTCTTGCAACATAAACACAAGTAACACAAGATTTCTCATTATCTAATCACCTATTATTTCAAAGTGAGTTATCAAATTTATTTTCATGATTTCATCTAATTAATAATTGTATCTTATGGTTTTCATGCTTAATTTCATGTACAAGTTAGCTATACCACATTATTTTTGTTAACTTTTTGAACATACAAACCCTAGATTTTGATTTAGGTGTTCCTTTGTTAAATTAACATGATTAGTAGTGATTAGGAACCCATGGCACCCTAAGATGGTGTATGGTAGGATTAGTATAGCTTTGTGGTGTTTGCAAGAGATTTGGTTGAAGTAGAAACTAGTTTTGAACATGAAAAATGGATTTGTAACAAGTATATAAACATTCTGTCCCATTTTTGTAAATCCAAGAAAATTAGTAAAGATAAAGGAAACTTTGGCAAAATTTTTAGAAAATAATTTCAAAAACGAATCCGTAGGCGAAAGAACGGATTAAAAAGAGTTTATAACGAAGAAGTTATGATTTTTGCAAGTTTATTGATGAAAAGTATATTTTCTGAAAATACATGCTGTTGGACGTTTTTCGTCGGACAAAACGAGGCTTTAGACGTAACCCGGAGGAGCCAAGCTTTCCAAAATATATTACTACATACTAAGACGTAACCGTGGATATAAAGAACAAGTAAAACGGACTTATAACGACAAAGATATTCACGTTTCAATATCGGCAAAACTTATATTATTTTGACAGCTTTTGAAAATAATAACACTAAAACTACGTAGTAACTCTAGATTTCTAGAAATAATACCAAGTACCCAAATTCATAACTAATGAAGTATTAGTGATTACAAGTATATTTTTATCACTACAAGGCGTTATATCAAGGATTTCAAACCGAGGATTTCAACACTAACATTGATACATACGATATATATATATATATATATATATATATATATATATATATATATATATATATATATATATATATATATATATATATATATATACATTTCAACTAGTTTTATTTTTCTAGTTGCCTTATTTTCCTAAGTCTTGGAAAATGTATATTTTTGATAACAACAAGTATTTTTCCAAAGAGTAGAGTGGTATAGGAAACATGTGCATGGATATTCATAACATCATTTTGTGATCTAAAAAGATCGTTCATCATTCATATTAGGTTGAGGCAGCTAACCGTTCATTGTTGTTGTTCATTTCACTTCATCACAGTATCATCAGTTTAAGGTGAGTTTTCATAGCCCCGTTTTCAATACAATATTTTGATTTCAAATCCCACGGGGGAATACATTGCATCAATTATTTTAGTACGATCCCAAGTACCAAAACATATGTACATTGCTTAAGTTTCCTTACCAACCTGTTAAAGTCCCCTATTTATTATCATGGACCGTTAATTTGCCGATTAAGCAAGAGTGAGTGGATAGATCTATTGAGGGTGACGCCTCCATCCGTGGTAGTTATTACCAACAGTAAGCGGATGCATTTCATGTCTGACATTTTGGGAGTGTTCTGGTAAAACATTCAGGAGGGGCATATAATTTCAACAGTCTAGCTTCGGGGTCATGAGAGCTTAAGGTCTATTGTACTATTTTACTTGACTTTTGTTATGCACTTTTACTTGTGGTGGCCGTACAACATTACATTTTATAAACCTATGGAATTCACCAACATTTGTTTTGATGTTCTAGCAATGTATTTCAGGTTATTAAGGTAGCTCATGTGACATGCATTTGGACTTTTATGCAGTCGCGGAGTCGACGCGTCTCACCATTATTTTATGCACTTATGTAAACGTTTGATCTAGTATGACTTGTTTTTCATAAACATGCAACACCTTTTGGGGACCTCATTTTGTAAACTCTGAATAATTTCAATGATCAAACGAAGTATTTTCCAAACGACACTTTAGGTCGTTCAATGTAACCGTAACTGTGATGCTATGACAGACACCCCCAGGTATTCCATTCCGCTGCAAGTCAGGTAAATTGGGAGTGTGACAGTTCCTAATCTATGGTAACAAGATCTATGTACTAGCTGAGGCCTTTCATGGATGCCTAAGATGTAATTCTGGTGTGAGGCTGTAGCTACATGTAAGATTATATTTTAGCCTTCATGGAGGAAATGTAGGTTGTACATGTAGGTCTTCTCAGTCATGAGGCCTGTAGGCTTTGAGTTTTGAGGTAATATTGTTAAACTAGGATTGCTTCAAAATATGCAAAGTTGTATGGGAAATGTAGTGGCTGTGGATGAAAATGTGATGTATAGAGAGAAAGGATCAAATAGAATGTATTGTGTTAGTTCTGTATTTCTATTGGATCTCAAGCCTGTTTGTGATACTTATTCTCATTGTAAGCATTATAGTTGTGTTGGTGGTAATATATATTTCATCAAAAAAAATAGTTTGAAGTTGTTTCAAAAGACATGTTTTTGTAGCTGCTGCGGGATACTTTATTTGGTATTTAGGCAAAACAGGAACTGGAGGATTTTTGAGAATGTTGAAAGGAATGGAGAGATATTGTTAAAATAGAAAACTAGTAGAGATGCTGATAGTATTCTGAAGTTTGAGATGTATGCAATGGTTGAATATCAATATGATTGTCCAAAACAGTGGTCTGCAAGCTCAGGTTTCATCACAGTAGGAATTTTTGTTGTGACAGCTTCAACATTGTGTTTGGGGTTCCCTCTACATAATTCTCCAATCAGTGCAGTCCTTATCCTCTTGGTTTATGTCTTATGGCATAGACTTGTGGGGTATGGGTATTATGTTTTGGTGTTTTGGTTACATAGTCCCCTAGTTCTTTCCTTTGTTTAGTTTTGGCTGTTTGTAATGTCGTCCAAGTATTGTGTTTTGAGTAGTACTTTATATTGTATTTCTAGTCCGGGTTTCTCTCTCTTTAATTGTCTCGTTTGAAGATGAGGAAGGCCGTTTGTTTGTAACCTTTTTTTGTGGTTTAATATATTGCTGCCTTTCTAAAAAAATCGTTTGATGTTGTATTGGATAGTTTAAAAGCCAAACTGTTGACTTTGAAAGTGAAGAACTATCCTTTTGTGTTAAAAGTTTCAAAAATACGTTGTATCAGCTCATGGATGATACTAGTATAAAATAGAAAACTAGTAGAGATGTTGATAGTATTCTGAAGTTTCAGATGTATGCAATGGTTGAATATCAATATGATTGTCCAACTTGTGAATGAAACACAAGAATATGTTGGAAAGTATCTTACAGTACAGGTATTAGTGATAAAGTCTTGGTTACTACTCCGTATTTAATTATTTCCACCCTATGTAAAAATATAGTCAACTTCCGCCAACCGTCCTCTTTTCTAGACTATAGATCTACAAGTTTTGCTATGCTTATTAATATTTCAAATTTGAAAGCTCGGGCTTAGGCCCGACCCTGAAAAAGGGCAAAAAAGCATGGCTAGAAGCCCTGTCAGACCCAACAGGCTTAAATGGTCCTTATATTTTTCACCAAAGCCCCGTCGTTCGGCCCGGGCTAAGCCCAAAGCCGGTCAAAAGCTCGGGCTAAGCCCAAAGCCCGTCAAAAGCCTGGGCTTTTGTAAAGCCCGTTAAAAAGCCATGACTTTTTATAGAAAAATGCCTAGTGTTTTCCAAAGAAAGGCCTAAATTCTGTATTATTTTACATAATAACATACAACCAAATTATTATTTAGAAATGAATTATTAAATTACAACAAAAATATAATCACTTATAAATAAGTATGACTTGAATGTTTGTAGTTTGTTGTTAGAGAGCTTTTTTTGTGCAATTAATGTAAAGTAAAGTAAAGTAAAGTAACTCCCAAATCTGTAACTTTGTTTTGTTATATTTTAGTAATGTATTTACAAATGTTGATCAAAAATTTTCATATACAATAATAATATTATTATTATAAAATATATTAAAAAAGAAGACCCGAAAAAGTCTAGGCCTGGCCCGGGCTAAGCCCGGTTCTGCTCAGTCCGGACCATTTAGGCCGAAATAGGCCTAATATTTTGGTTAGACCCGGCTTAACCCGGCCCAGGCTTTTTTCGGCCCCAACTTTGTGCACCTCTATTTCAAGTATCAAAATTCAAAATCATTAACAACTACTTATTGATAATAAAATTAACATGCGACATTTGTTCTTAAGTTTTATAGTTAGTTATTTTACTTACATTTATTATCTGTATCTAAATTCTAATATCAAATTGATTTGTGTTTGAGTTTCTCCTTTTCGTTAATAGTTTCACATGAGCAGTAAATTAATTGCAAAATTGGAATTTAGGGGATGAATAGCCACAAAAATCAATTTTAAACTAAACTGTAATAGGTCGGTTATTTTCACTATGCGACACTTGTATAAATTTTACTATCTATTTATTCATATAATGACTTTAGAGTTTCTTAATAATTTGGTTTGTGCTACATTGTATTTTGTCTTCTCTATACCTCGTGTTGTTGTTGTTGTTGTTGTTGTTGTTGTTGTTGTTACATTGCATTTTGTATATGAAGATTGCATAAGACATTTTTGGCATATCAAAATGCTACTTGGGGTCTTGGGCTCCTGAGCTCATGATAAATGATAGTTTTACTTTGTGGTTATTTTTATTAGTTTATTTTGGATTTCTATTTGTCTACATGCAAGCCCATTCACTACGGTATTATTATATGTAGGCTAATTTGGTTATTTGGGAAAACCAATATAGCTCATTCAAAACTCCCAATTATATGTTTATAAAAAAATATCCATTTTTCCAAAAAAAAATATGACATCTCGAACGTACAATTTTTATTCATCATTTTTAGTAAAAGGAAATTTTGAAATGAAAATAGTTACACATCAACACCTTCACTACACTTTTGTCAAAAGTAAGACAACAATATCTTGAATTCGCTCCTACCTTTATAGAAAATGTTGATCGTCCTTGAGCATCTGATTTATCATTTATAAGTATCCACTATGGTAATTTATCAATAGGTCTAAAACTTTTTAAAGATGATTAAAAATTTGTGAACCATAGTGGACGATCATTTCAATCCTACGAAGAATGAAAAAGTCTACAATCTTGAAGAGGTCTAAAGTTTTTCCTTTTTTTTTTTTTTTTTTTTTTTTTGGAAAATATTGATATAAATAGGTTCATCAATAGTAGTAACAGGTTTATGAAATCAAAACTTATATAACTTGATAATGTAAAAAAAATGTATTAATTGTATAAACATTTCTAAAAATTTATCATAATGGATACCCTAGTTACAATTTGGTCAATACATCAAATATGTATAGGTATATTGGCATAAAAGAATTAATAATAGAAAACCATTTTTTTAAAGGCAAAATTTTATTAAACTAGCAAGAAGCTAGAAACCAACACAATTACATAGTAGAAAACCATTTGATGTAGCAATCGAAACAAGCAGAACAATCTATTGACCGATCACATTCTTTAGTTTAGCCGTCCTGACTCGTGAGCAATAGATGAAAAAAAAATTATGGCCAACAACTTTTAATGTTAAATTCAAAATCTGTACAAAACATGTATTTAAAAAAAAAAAAAAAAAAAAAAAAAAAAAAAAAAAAAAAAAAAAAAGTACTAAAAGGTTTTACCTTTATCATTTTGCCTTTAATTAAGTGTAAAAACAAACAATAAGTTGCTAGTGGCCGAGTGGCAAATTTATTTGTATCAAGCTTGCTTAAAACATTTCATCGAAGTTCAAATCACGACACCTGCGTTTTTTGTGCTTTAAGCGAGTTGCAAAGCTGTTGTTTTATATAATTCATTGTTAATTTAAATAACTTAAAATTGGTACAGGTGGCGGATCTACGTTAATAACCCACAAAAATATGTAAACCGTTTTTATCACATACTTCATGCGTCAAAATGATTACAAAACTTGAATATATATGAAATTCTCGCTATCATTTATTTATTGATCAGTGACTAAGTGTTGATAAAAAATAAATAAAATATAAAGTTATTAACCTTTTACTACATGCATGTAAGTAAAAGAGGGATATAAGAACTGAGAGGATATGGTCTCTTTGGTCACCTTGAAAAATCTTAACTTGCTTTATATTAGCATTGCATATATTTTGAAGTCATATACAGTGAGGTCCAGCAATGAAAGACATCATATCAAGTAGCTATTAATTAATTATCTACAATCAGGTTTACGGGTTCTAGCTAACGTGCAAATTAAACTGATGTAGTGAATTGAAGGTGTATAAAGAAGAGATCTTACAGGCATGTTTGCACGTGCGAGTTCCAACGCTTTCACAAGTCTTGGGACAATCTCATCTATATCTGGGCGTTGCGATCGTTCTTCTTTCAAGCAGTCATACGCTATTTCAGCGAACATATTGAATGACTGCGAGTCCATTTGGTTCCAGAGACCCCAATCAATTATTTCGTAGAGTTTTTTCTCACGATAATGGGTAATGGCCACTGGAGCCAAATACTTATTATATTCGTTGGCTATTACTGCTCGCCTACCACAGAGTAGTTCAAACATTACAATCCCAAAGGAGTACATATCTGACTTGTGGTTAGCACTTTTTGTCTCTACATATGTTGGGTCTGTATACCCATCCATACTCCATACTTTATCAGTATTGAAAGAATTGTGCCTTTCAGATGCTTTGATCTTCATGGAACATATAAAATCACCTAATTTGGGTTCCCAGTCATCGTTTAAATAAATCAATGAACTGTTGATGTTGCGGTGTATTACGCTAAAATCACGTGACTCATCATAATGAATGTAGCTCAATGCTTGCGCAACACCGACAGCTATCTCCAGTCTTCGCACCCATGTCAACAACATCGGGTCACTTAGATGCCATTGAAGACATCCCCTGGTCTCATTCTTGATAATGATGATTTTCTCATCATTCTCATCACAAAACCCAACAAGAGAAACCAGATTCTTATGCTTGAGACTAGAAAGAATGGAAACCTCCTTCCAAAACTGTTGGTCTCCATCAAACCGTTCTTTATTTAACCTCCCAGCGTAGATATTAATTAACTCACCGGACCACAAGAGCTGTCCATCTTCGTAATATTTTTCATATGCATCTTCTCCGCAGATATTTTCTTCAGCAAAGTTGTCGGTGGCTGATAGTATATCTTCAAGGGGGATTTTAAGGTGGGCAAAGTCATCGGGTGAAAAAATCATGTCTCTGTATTCATGAGAAGTCATTGCTAAAAAGGGCGTTTAATTTGGGTTAAGAAATGATGTGAATAGAAGGAGTACTTGTCACAAGATCTGGAAGAACAAGTCTTAGAGAGAAGGAGTGAGGTAGGTGGTGTGTTTAATGTGTGTTCTGTATATGTGTGGTTGTGGAATGTGGATGAGCCTCTATGTCTGTCAAGTGTTATCTATATATACAGAAGTATGTCTTTACATTATAATCCCCGCGCACGTGCGAGTTTTTTTTTTTTTTTTTTTTTTTTTAATCATATATTTTTATTTATTAAAAAACAAATAATTTAATATTTGTTTTGTTTGATTTATGATGTTTAATTATAGTTTTTTATTATTAAAGATAATTATTTAAAAATTTTAATCCTATTGTTAATTATATCCTATCTATATTTTTTGTATTTATCTTCTACTTGTGTTAAAATAAATATAAAATATTACCTAATAAGAAAATAATCTTTTTTTTTAAATAAAATTATTACTAAATAAAGTATGAATCTATTTTTTGAAATGAAAAATTTCCAATAAAGGTTTTGTTTTATTATATAAAAGATTATTATTATTATTATTATTATTATTATTATTATTTTTATAATAATAATTTTTCATTGAAACCGAGGAAATTACATGAAATTGGAGGGGAGTCTAGACACAATCTGTGCTCCCACTCCTTTTTGAATACACAAACTAACTCGATGAAAAATAAAAGCACCGCTCTTAACGTTGTTAGAGTGGCTGCTGGCAATAGTCCCGACACACGAAAGTGTATTCAAAGCTTCCACATCAAGTTCCCCAAACGTAGAAAAAGCGAAAGACTATTTGACTGTCCCAATAAAAGGAGTGTATTAACATCACACAAAGGAGTGAGGTGGCTGGTGCCTGTTGGTGATGATAAATGTGTTTAATGTTTAGTACGCGTTTTGCATATGTGGTTGTGGATGATCGAGCCTCTGTGTCCCATCATGTGTTATCAATATCAAAGACTATCGACTATATTAACATCACACAAATAAGGAGTGGTTGTTTTTGCATAAGAGATGATTTGCACACTCATCTTTTTGATCGGGACACTCCAATGTACAACAGTTAAAGCAGAATGCATAAACTGTACAACTGGTTAATGCACATGTTGGAGTGTCCCAATAAAAAATTTGAGTGTCCAAATTATTTCTCTTTTTGCATTATTGTACCGTAACTAGTAAGATGGCGATGTGATCATGGAGGTGTGCTTTTTTGCATTATTGTACTATAACGAGTATGATGCGGGAAAGTATTCAAGCGATCGAGAAGAATAATTAGGAACATTTTGATAAAACTACCAACGTAATTGCTTTTATACAAAGATTTCTTTAATCCATCTAAAACTCAAAATGTATATTCGGAAAATCAGTCTGAAAGTTAGAGGATGAGGAAAAAAATTACTTTGACAAAAGTCGTTGTGCATACAAAAATGAAGATAATGAGTTGAGATCCCTAAAGAACCACCATTTGTCATAGAACCATTGAGTCAATCCCAACCATTCAATCCAATTTGATCCAAAGGCTGTGATTAAATCATCTATTTACAATTTAAGGGCAAAATGGACAATTATATAAACCAAAATAAAAAATAACTTTCATTTTTTCCCCAAAAGAATTCGGGCAAAAAACACACACAAAAACACTCTCAATCCACCACCCATCATCACCGATAACCACCTTCAATCCGTCGTCCATCACCACCTTCAATCCACCATCACGACCTTCAATCCGTCGTCACCACCTTCAATCCGCCATCGCCACCCTCAATCCGCCGTCGCCACCTTCAATCCGCCATCGCCAAATTGAACAAACTTGAAAGAAATAGAAGTTATTGAAGATGATAAACCAGAAATTGCAGATCTATAAGATGATGTACCTGAAATTGCAGGTAAAATCAGTGTGTGTGTTTTTTTTTTTTTTTTTTTTTTTTTTGTCAAAATATGTATATCACGTGTGATTTACTCTTTGTTAAACTTATAAATGCTAAAAATCGTGTGGTGGATTCTGAAATGCATGTTATGGATGAAGTTGTTGATGATCCAGATGCACACCATGTGTTTGATGAAATGCGTCTGTGATAATCACATGTGATTCTGAAGCAAAATCACATGTGATTTTGTAACAGGTAATTCATATGAGAGGTAAGCAGCCATTTTATCGTCATCAGTTCCATACTTGATGTAGTTGTTGTCGAGAATACGAACTCTAATAATGTTTGTCATTTGTCATTACCTAATCACATTGTAGAAGGTAAAACAAAAAAAAAGGAAAAAAGGAAAAAATGAAAAACAAACGGCTATAGTTATTTAAAAAATTTAGGGAGATGTGTATCT
Organism: Artemisia argyi; assembly: GCA_030686995.1. Lineage (NCBI taxonomy): Eukaryota > Viridiplantae > Streptophyta > Magnoliopsida > Asterales > Asteraceae > Artemisia > Artemisia argyi. Next base: position 190,825,177 of record CM060687.1, on the reverse strand, counting down.
TTGCACATATTTTATAATTATATAGTCGGTTGGATGTGATGTTGGCTACCTTTTTACTTTGTGTGTCAATTGTCAAACAGTTTGGTGTTTGATAAACTGAGACTCATGTTTGATGCTAGGGTTAAAAGGGTACTAAAAAGTGTCATTTCACTAGCACGGTTTCAACCATCTTAGTGACAATGGTTACTCGGTTGAGGACTTTATAATTCAACTCAAGGAATGTGAAAATGTAGCATAATAGGTAATTTACTTGTAATTTTAAAAAGTTTATTAGTTGTTATACTCTGTTAAAACAATCCCATGTGATTTTGTGTATAAATCACATATGATTTTGATATAAATCACATGTGATTCCAGCTTTCTTTTCTTTTTTTGTTCTATAATAAGGTACTGCACTTCTGCGTTCTCTTGAAGAAGTATCAGTGGAATGTACTTGCACACATTTTCTTCGGTTCAGATTTCTATATTGAAGACAACATGTCGTTGAATCCAAAATTTTCCATATATGTGATTGAGGATATTTATGCAATTGAGACACCTAAAGATACCGGGGTCAAAAATCCAACTAGGGCTGTAAAAGGTGATGTGAAAGGATCGTGTAGAAAGAATGGAAGAGAAATAGCACTCCAAGCTAGAGCGAAGCCGAGAAAGAAATGTGGATGCTACGGAGAGAAGACTAACGAGCACACAATAAGTCAACAAATCCGTTAAATCCAAAATTCATTTCAAAACAATTGAAAATGGGTAAACAAGTGGCTAATGCTTCTTGAATTTCATACTTTTTTTTAGTATTCAGGTTTTTCATTTCATTTGAACTTCTGCAAAAGTGTCATATGGATTTTAATCCAAATATATGAAATTTTACTTTAATACTATTTTGTTTGATATTCTAGCAGATTTGGTATTGCAATGAATAAAATCACTTGTGATTCATCTCAAAATCACATGTGATTCATGTCGAAATCACATGTGATTCATCTCAAAATCACATGTGATTCATGTCGAAATCACATGTGATTCATCTCAAAATCACATGTGATTGGTGTAAAAAAACATACGATTTTGATATCAAAATCACATGTGATTCAAGTGAAAATCACATATGATTTTCTCATGAATCACATGTGATCTAGATGTATAACTTGCCTAGGCTACGACCATCGGTTATCATATTGACCAAAATTATGAAGACATATGTTAAAACTTTTAGCAAAAGGCAGGTTAATAAGCATACGAATTGTTCAAAGACGATTTATAGCATACAACTGTTGATACTTTTTCAAAGACAACCCATACTTCATAAAATAAAGTTACAAACTACCATACACATGTTTTTTACAATTATCTCGGACTCAACCTAATTGCGTTACATCATCCTCAACCTACTTTTCAAGCTGCTTAGCCAATACAAACATCGTCTCTGTAAATACATTCAACTTGTGTAACAATATCTTTGTGGTGTACTTGAACTTCAAAAGCTTCACCCAAATATCTTTCCATATGAAGCCCTGTGAAAACACAACATTCTCTGTCATTTTTAAATGATTACTTAAAGTTATACTACAAAATCACATGTGATTCAGAAACAAAGCACATGTGATTCAGAATAAATCACATGTGATTCTGAATGAATAAGTTGAACAGCTAGTGACTTTTGTGCTATATGATTTAACTTCAACGCTTCAGAACTCTTGAATTCCAGACATAACTGATTAAATAAAGCATGACTGATAAGATACAAAAAACATAGGTAGTCTTTTACTAACAAAAAATGGGTTCATTTGTTAATAGTAGCCTCTTTCGCTTGACATGCATTAGCTGCAACTTTGCTTGCTCATGGACAATATTGCACAAGAGCAGTTTTGTTTCTGCAGCTCTGCATTTTTTTCATTTGTAAAATGTCTAAGCAATTTAGAGAAAATTGGTACTTAGCAAATACAATAAAAGATCTCAGAAGGGATACAACTTGAATTACCTTTTATCTTGAAAATTGGTATTTATCACAAAACAATAATCACAAAACAGTCACATATAAAGATTTATGACCACAAAATCTCATATTAAACCGAAAAACCGCCTAACAAACACTTCACCTACTTCAACTACAATCACAACTAATTAGTTAACTAACAACTAAAAACATAAACAAACACTGACTTAGATTATTTACACAATATTTACACAGCATGAATAAAATCAAAATCACATATGATTCTTCATCAAAACTAAAATCAAACTAAAACAAACAAAAACACAAAAATAACATAACTACATTGATTATTTACTAGTTTTATTCGATCTAATCAAATCTAAAAACTGAAATGTAAAAACTCGACATCAAAATATACTCAATTAATTCAAACTAACCGTAATATAAAAGAAAAAAAAAATACCGTAACAACATCCTCAGTTTGAACAGATGATGAACCGATCTTCGATTTATCCTTAGGCGCTGCTATTTGATCACATATATCCATATTTCATATGATTTGGGGGTAAAATTAGGGTTAGGTGTGAGTGATTAAAGGCTTGAAGCAATTAACGAGAGAATTAAGTGTGTGCGTGTGTGTGTGTGTGTGTGCGTGTGTGTGTGTTAATGAGAGTGTGAGAGTTACGGTTGAGAAAAAGTAGTGTGGTAAATGACCACATCACCCCTGAGACAAATAATAAATTTTTATATTTATTTATTCACTAATTATCATAGCCATTGGATGATATGTAAATGGATGGAGGGGATTGATTCACCGGGTCTATGACAAAAAAAGGATCTACATTGAACTTTTGGCTAAGATACAATATTTTTACATTGTTAGCCTTATGTGTGGGGGCCATTTGATTTCGTGATGAATGACACTTTAATAAGAAGCTTAATAATAATAAAAGTTTACACTAAAAACTAATTTTGTTGAGCCCATATATCACACGGTTTAACTTTCAAATTTAAAGATAACAAATCTTGGTGATGCTTAGACTTCAAGAGTGTTTTGATGACCTTATGGCTAAAAATTGGATAAGTCATAAACCTTAAATATTGATTTTTATCGACTTTCTTCCGATTTCCAATAAGCCAATATGCTCAAGCCCAACATCTTTACAAAATAAGCTAATTCAAACAATCTAAAAAATAAGCTAATTCAAATAGTCTTTTATATGTAGAATAAGTTTTTTTATGCCGAGTATACATATGGGTTGTGGAGTACAACAATTTGGTTAAACAATTATCTATAAACTTCGCAAATAATATGGATGCACTCATTACAATGTCGGTTTTGCGTGGGCCATATCCGTATTCAAATAACTAAATGCAATTTTCTTATAAAAGTATCTTGTTTTTCTGTACATGCAACTAGTTATAATACCCGCGCACGCGCGGGGTTTTTTAAAAATTTTTTTAATGATATATTTTTATTTCTTAAAAAACAAATAATTTAATCTTTTTGTTTGTTTGATTTATGATTTTTAATTATATTTGTTTATTATTAAAAATAATCTTTTAAAAATTTAATCGCATCTTATATATATTTTTTGTATATATCTTTTACTTATATAGTATTGCATCTTATCTGTATTTTTTTGTATTTATCTTCTACTTGTGTAGTATATCAACAAAATAAATTTTTAAAATTTTAAATTAAAAAATAATAATTAAAATATTACCTAATAAGAAAATATTCTTTTTTCAAAGTACCCACTAGGGGTTTTATTTTATTATATAAAAGATCCCCAATAATAATTTTGTGTTACTTTTTTTATAGCTAATCAAAACTTTATAGTGAAACTTTAATACTTGTAAATTGAAATTAAATAACCTTATTATCCACACTGTCATGTTCATTACTCAATTCCCAAATTGGTTATTTGTACTAACTTATCATTTCTTTAATATATGTTATATATCATTTGATATGTAGAAAATGCATTCATAAAGTGATAACATTAGTTTGAATAAATTGCAAAAATTATCATTGTGGTTTGTCTAATTTGGCACTCATCTTTGAATGACCATTTTACCCCTTTTTAGAACTTACAAGGCACTTTTTTTTCTTCTAATAATTTCACTCCCAAACATATCAACTAACAGCTGCAAGGGCCGGAAGTGGCTGACCAGCAATAACATCATAGCAACGTTTGCAAAGTGTGGGGTGATCAAGAAATGAACCAACTTGAGGTGAGAAGTTCCAGCATCGTTCACATTTTGAACCTTCTGCACGTGAAACGCCGATCCATATTTTCTTTTCTCCTTGAATCAAATAATCTCCAGAATATGGTATATTTTCGCTTGGTACATCCTCCAAGGTAGAAAGAATCTCAACCTACAAACAATCGAATTTAGATACCCATATCATCAAACTTGTAACACATAAAATACGTGCAATAATGCATAAATATCTAAGTCAACACTACTCCCACCGTCACAAATTGTAAGTCCATGTTTCTATTTTTGGTTGTCCCAAAATACTTGTCTACTTTGATATTCCAACCAATCAAAAGAGACTTTAGTGGAGAGAGATGATATTCGATTAGTGAATAGAGTAATAGTGAAATTTCTTAAACTTTGTACAAATTAAAAGTGGACTTATAATTTGGGGCGGAGGGAGAATATACTTCAGTTGCCAATTTCAACTCAATTAGTTATGAATCAGTCGATTCAGGCTCTAGCTTGAAATTCGAAAATGGATGGACCACTAATTTCTGCTATGTCTATTTCAGTAGAATCCTCTAAGATGCCCATCGGCATGATAATGGAAAATACATTGACAGTTAGTTAAGGTGATTCATAACTATTTTAAATAAGTGTCAATTAAATCTGATATCGAGAACTTTTTTCAAATGCAAGTTTGGAAGCACTTTTAATAGGTTTATTAAAAAATAAATAAATAAATAAAATAAAATAAAATTCAGACTCACGGCATAAACCAGCAAAAACACGTCCAACACTTTTGACATGTAAGAACAAGAAATGATAGAACTTATTTGAGCACAAACTTGAGTACTTGACTCATATGCAATATATTATAAGTGGGAATACTATAGTAGTAAAGGGTAACAGGTCAAGCACGTACAAATTTGACAAAGGTCTAAATTTAATGCAAGCTTCCTAACTCGTTATACAAAAATATAGATTAGTAATGTAACAATTTTTTTTTTTTTTTTTTTTAATTGTCAATAGTAACAAATTAATTGGTTTTAAAAATAATGGACCAAAAAAAAGTGCACCAAACCGATCTGGCTTGTATCCATTAGAACCTGCTGTGACCCATGAAACCAACCCGTCCGACCCAACCATCTTACCATTCCTACCAAATAACGATTGGAAATACCTGAGATGTTATGAATATGCGATTCAAAGAGTCGGCATCAAGTCTAGCTTCACACATATTCCTTAATCTCTGTGCAAGGCTATCGTCAGAGCTATGGAGGTACACCTTTGCTTCCAGGCTGGAACCAATGAGTTTGCCAGTGCGAGCAGTCTCCAAAGCTTTATTTACCTCAGTTCTCAACTACCAAATTCATACAAATCAGATGCACACAATTTCAAAATTATTATACCATAGATGATTATTTAAAAAAATTAAACTTCACAGATATGTTATTAGCAAGACATAATTGTAGTTACCTCAAGTATATTTCCCCAAAAATCAATATCTTTTTCAGGAAAGGCAAGCCATCTTTCATTGACTTCGGGCCATTTTGACTCGAAAACAAATTTGGCTACATCAGTGTTATCAATGCTATACTCGAAAGGAAGATTTTGCCAGACGTCTTCAGCTAAATGAGGTAGAATTGGAGCAATTGCTCTCACTAACGAGAGCAAATGAGCAGCAAGCACTGTTTGACAGCTTCTCCTTGTAAAACTTGAAGCACCACTGAAACAGAACCAACGTATCAAAGTCAACTAATTTGACTATAAAACCAATCAAATTTCATTATATTATATAAGAAAAAAGTTACCCGACATAAAGGCGATCTTTGGCAACATCAAAGTAGAAATTTGAGAGATCAACAATAGCAAAGCGTTGAATCAACTGAGACAAAATGAATTCAGTTAGTATGAAAATAATAAAAAAAAAATGAGAGAGAGGAGGGAGGGACCATGTATCAAGTAAAAACAACATCTTACCTGGTATATTTTGAAGAATTCATATGTTTCGTAGCTTTCTTTGATGTTTTTCACAACGTTTTCAAGCTGAAATAGAGCATGCTGATCGATTTCTGGAAGATCGTGATACGCAATAGAATTTTCTGCCTACAAAATAAAAGCACAGTATTTAAACCAAAAGCATATTAGAGGAATATTTGGGTGGGGGGGGGGGAGGGGGAAAAAACATACTTTCCAATCATGAAGATTTCCCAAGAGAAACCGCAAAGTCCCTCTTAGTTTTCGGTAGATGTCCGACAGTTGACGTAGGACTTGAGGTCCAATCTGAACGTCTCCAGTAAAATCTACACTTGAGACCCAAAGCCGAAGCACATCTGCTCCATACGATGGTTCTTGCTGGAGAAACAAATAGAAAACATTTGATTTACTATTAAGCAATATTATGATTTTTAATCATAGCTAAATGACCACTAACCTCTTGATTCTTCCCTCCTTCAATCACAGTACGTGGATCAACAACATTACCCACAGATTTACTCATTTTTTTACCCCTCTCATCTAGCACAAATCCGTGCGTTATAACTCCAGAATACGGAGCTTTTCCTGCCACATATAATGATAATATAATAACAATTATAAAATCAGTTAAATTAAGAATATACTTAATGGTCACGATACCTTTGGTTGCAACACTGGTCAATAAGGAGCTTTGAAACCAACCCCGATGCTGATCAGTACCTTCAACATACAAATCAGCAGGATAACTGAGGCCATCTCTACTTTCTAAAACAGCAGCCCATGAAGATCCTGCAGTTTATGTATGTTTAATAGGTTAATATACAGATCCAGTCGCATATAACTGATACAAGAACTGTTTATGTTTAACATGTAACTAACAAATAGACCTGAATCAAACCAAACATCCATCGTATCAGTTCCCTTAACATAATCTGATGCTTTATCACGATATTTTTCAGGAAGCAACTCTTCTACTGACATGTACCACCATGCATCGCTGCCCTTTTGGGAAATGATCGCTGCCAAACACAAAGATTCAAATGCACATTCCTTAAATGTAAGCTCAAATTAACTAAAAACTATCCAGCAACTTTGTTTGGGGCTTACACTTGATATGATCAACAGTCTCTTCATTTAGCAGAGGTTCCTTTGTATCTGTATGATAGAAAACTGGAATTGGGACACCCCACGTCCTCTGACGAGATATACACCAATCTGAACGGCTAGAAGTCATTGTAGAAATTCTGTTTTCTGCCTGAATGACAATGATCATGATAATTTAGAGGAATACTACCAACAAAATGCATAAACTAGTTGGCAGCTAAGGATAGTCAAAATTTCTTAACTACTCCGTATCATTTATAAACTAGTGGTAAGGAGCATTATCTACTAACAAGAGGTCAAGGGTTCAAGCCTCACTAGGTACACAATTGTGGGTAGCCATGGAAGAGTTGGAAACTGTGACGGGGATATCCCGGTTAGGCCGCGTGCATCTGATTCAAAGACTCCCCCTCCCCGGTAACCTAAAGAGGGAAAAGCTCATCCGTTTACCCGTTTTGCAACACGTACAGATACAAACCTGTAGCTGCCATTAAAATGCTTTACTTATCTATGGTCCTAAATCATTCCTACTGTTGCTTGTGAAAAGGGGTTTACTAATTGCTCCAAACTCGGGTTCTGCATTACATGAACATGAAACCAGCCCAGAAACTAAAAATGATAACTCTTATGAGCTTACGTCAATCAAATCCTGGAAGTGAGCAATTTCGAATTTTGAAGATCAAAACAATATTATGTACCAGTTATATATATTCGTACCTGAGACGGAGTCCATACTACTTGATTAATCGCTTTCATAGCAGCCTCTCTAAATCCTTCAACAGAGGCAAACCATTGTGCTGTTGCCCTAAAAATTGTAGGCTTTTTTGTTCGCCAATCATATGGATACTTGTGCTCTGAAAATGAAGTAAAATAGCATTTAATTATACTATTCATATGGCTGGCTCTCATTCGGAAAAATGTTGATAATTATGGATGACGATGCTACTTACTGTAAGGTTCTACCATGACTATTGATGAACGTTCATCCAAGTGATCTATCACAGCAGCATTGCCATCACCTAATACATCAAGCCCGCAAAAGATTCCAGCTTCTTTAGTGAACTTTCCTTCATCGTCCACTGGGGATACTAAAGGCAAACCGTATTTTAATCCGGTTATATAATCATCTTGACCATGACCCGGGGCTGTGTGGACAAGCCCGGTTCCTGATTCTGTCGTGATATAATCTCCACCAATGACAACAGGACATTCTTGACCATTTATCGGGTGTGCATATCTATAACAGAATATAAAAGATGTGCATAAGTAAACTTAATTGGAAGAATATTTTATTTAACTTATAGTTACCTGCAATTTTCAAGATCTGAGCCCAAAACTGTTTTGTTGACAACAAGCTTCACACCCCATTTGGCTTCCAGTGTTGGCACAAGGTCCAGTGCAACAATGAAAAAGTGTTTTTCATCATCATGTAAAACGCTACCAAATCTTTTCTTTTTGTCTTCAGAAGATGAAGCAACATCAGGTGCGCATGACTGCACTTCAACAATAGCATACTGGAGCTTGGAATTCACGGCAACAGCTGAAATAAAATACAGAAAGAAAGGAAGTGCAGATAAGCACGTGAATATATAACTTCACAAGCGTACCAAAAAAAAACAAAAAAACAAAAAAAACAAAAAACAAAAAACAAAAAAAAACAAAAACAAAAAAACAAAAACAAAAACAAAAAAACAAACCAAAAAAAAAAAAAAAAAAAAAAAAAAAAAAAAAAAAAAAAAACAAAAACAAAACAAAAAACACACACACACACACATACCAGCGTTAGCAGGAATAGTCCAGGGAGTGGTGGTCCAAATTGCTAAGGATAATTTGGGGAGAAATTCATCGAGTGATCCACCTTTAGTTGGAGTACTTAGTATTTTGAAAATTGCATACATGCTCTTTGAAATATGGCCGTCCTCATACTGCATGAAAAATTATATTTGTTACTAGTATATATGAAGTACTAAAACTAGAACCTACGAAAGAGTTGCCAATTTTGATTAATCAAAAAATCCTATTATTCACCAAAGAAGCTGTTAATCCATTTACCTCTAACTCAGCCTCAGCAAGTGCAGTGCGGGATGAGGGACTCCAGTGCACTGGCTTTCTGCCCCGATATATGTAACCTTTGAAAACCATCTGCCCAAACACTTCAATCTGGAAAGCCAAAACGATTACATGATAATGAGAGCAACACCAAAAGCAATAATAATATATTGTAGCCTCATTTTACCTGAGCAGCTTCATATTCTGGATCAAGGGTGAGATAAGGATGATCCCAATCAGCCCATACTCCAAATCTCTGTAAACAGACAGTAAAGATGTTTACTCTTCTATTAATCTTTAATCGTTTGAATATGTAACCAAAAACATTGATACTACAAGTAAATAAGTAATAGATGACTTTATGTAGGACATAATCAATTCATGAATTATTTAGTTATGTAAATTTGCTGTTTGAAGTTTAAACTGACCTTGAATGACGCCATTTGAGCCTTCACAGTTGCTTTGGCAAATTTAGCTGCTTTTGCTCTCAGTTTTATTGGTGTTAGCCCCTTTCGCGCATCTTGGTCCAATGACTGCAATACTAAGATAATTCAACAGAAAATTACCCATGATTGAATCTAAGAGTTACAAGAACAGAATAAAACCTAGCGACAAACTATCACTTGCCTTTCAACTCGATAGGTAGACCATGGCAATCCCAACCAGGAACGTATTGAACTTTACAGTTTTGTAGAAGCTGTCATATTCAATTGTGTGAGTAATTCCATACAACAGTAATTAATGAAGTGCATCATTCTCGCACACCTTTCAAATAGCGCAGTGCAAAGTGTATGTTGCAACCATACCTTATACCGGTTAATGATATCTTTTATAATCTTGTTTAATGCATGTCCGATGTGTAAATCACCATTAGCATACGGAGGTCCATCATGAAGAATAAAACTTCCCTATTAAAAGCAGAAGAAATACCAAATACGAGTAAAGACATGGAGCTATGTAGTAGACATAGTGGACTTGAATAAGCTTCTAAACTGACCCCGTTATTCTTTTCAGCAACTTTCATGAAGACCTGATTTTCATCCCATAATTTTTGGAGTTCAGGTTCCCTTACAGCAGAATTTGCTCTCATGCCAAATGTTGTCTTAGGAAGATCAACAGTATGCTTGTACTTTCCATCTCCTTGCTTTGTTCCTAAACAACAGCATAAAATCATTTTAAAGTAAAAAAAAAACTCTGTAAGAACTTCAGATGAGATAATTTTACTGACTAAAAAGATCTATAAAAGTTGTAATCCAGTATGTACCTTTAGATTCTTTCTTGGCAGCCATCACAGGTCCACGAGACCTTCGCTTTGACTGAGTACAAAATGCACTTCTAGGATTTATATAGAAATATGTAAGATGGAAGAGCGACGAGAGCTCAATGGAAGAGCACCGTCGAAAATCAATGATGCTAAAAGAAGACGGTTTTGTAAATGATGAGCAACTTCTCAGTGACAGAACCTGAACAGTTTTTGTAGGATAGAATTAGTGAATACTATGAACATAAGTACACAACAAGCAAACAATATTTAACCATATAATAAATTCGAGGTTGTGATTTTAAACATTCATACGAAGATATTAAGATGATAAATATATTGGTGTAAAGGTTCTTCACAGGAGCAGATAACAAGATTATCAAAGAGATGACCAAAAACATCACTTACATTTAGGCCTATATGGAGTAGGAAGGCATAGGTTTAAGTTCATCAAGAAAAATCTGCAAACGCATGTTACCTGGTAGTTTCTTGACTTCAGGTAAAACGAATATAACTAGGAAACTATCAGATACATTCCTAATTATAAAATATTCCTATAAACTAGATAAGCTTAAATTAAAAGATAATACTTAATAAACCATAAAATAATTATGATCCTAATGTTAAATGTGCCAAAATGCTCTTTTATCCTAAATTCTGTCATTCTTTGTCCTCCATCACTATCAAAACGCACACACTCAAAATATCAAAGAAATGACCATTTTACACCCTTCTTCAAGTACAAACATAACCAAACAACAACATCCAATCCTGCCGGGTGCTGTGTATGGGGGAGGTAAGATGTAGACAATCATACATCTACCCGAGGGTAGAGAGACCGGCTATAAATATAATCAAACAACTGCCATAAAATGCAACTCTCATAAGCCAATAAACACATATCAACCTTAAACTCTATCAACATTCATGAATTATCAACTTCTTGATCACTACAATATCTCAAACAATAAACAGTCTAAAACAAAGTTCCCATCGTCATAACATCTAATGCTACTAATTTATCCGAATTCGCTTCATACAAACAATTTAATTAACATTTACATCACTGTCCAATCAGACACTTCATCAAGGCTTAAAGCCATACATTAACAACTTACTTCCAAATCTGTATCGAAGTGAAATCCTTACTTTTTTATTACCTTTATGAACAACCAACTTTCAATTTCACTTACGTGTATGCACTTTAACAATTAGCAACTTCAACTTTCAAACAGTTGCCATAAAACCCAACTCTCGTAAGCAAATACACACATATAAACCTTAAATTATATCACCATTCAAGAATCACCAACTTCTTGATCACTACTGTCTACTGATATCCTGAGCCACAAACTGTCTAAAAAATTCCCATTATCATAACATCTAATGATACTAATTTATCCAGATTCGCTTCCAAAATTACCAACTTCATGATCACTACTAATATCTTAAACCATAAACGGTCAAAAAAGATTCCCAATATCATAACATCTACTGCTGCTAATTTATCCAATGGTATGGAGGCTACAGACCTTCGGCATAAACCATAAACGGTCTACAAAAACCCCCATTATCATAACATCCACTCCTACTAATATATCCCACTTCGCTTCACAAAAACAATCTAACCAACAAAAACTCAAATGAGGTCTCACTTACATAACAACTTTACATCAGAATCCAATCAGACAGTTCATCAAGGCTTAAAAGCATATAATAACAACTTACTTCCAAATATGTATCGAAATAAATCCTATCTTTTTTTATTAACGGCATGAACAACCAACTTTCAACTTCGTTGCTGGCGTGTAAGCACCTTAACAACACACATAAACCTTAAACTATGTCACCATTCATGAATTACCACCTTCTTAATCACTACTAATATCCTAAACCGCAAACTCTAAGACAAAATTTCCAATTATAATAACATCTAATGCAACTAATTTATCCAGATTCGCTTCCAAAATTACCAACTTCTTGATCACTACAAATATCTTAAACCATAAACCGTCGAAAAGATTCCTATTATAATAACAATTAATGCTACTAATTTATCCGAGTGTATAGAGATTCGGCTTAACCATAAATGGGCTAAAAAAGTCCCAATCATCAATTCATCATAACATTTAATCCTACTAATTCATCCAAACTCGCTTCATAAAAACAATCTAAACAACAAGAACTCAAATGGGTCACACTTACATAACAGATTTACACCATTTTTTTCAGTCAGACACTTCATCAAGAGTTAGCAAACTTACGTCCAAATCTGTATCAAAGAGAAATACTTATTTTTTCATTACTGTTACGAACAACAACCTTTCAATTCCGTCCTCGTATGATACTTTTTGCTGACATGTAGCCACCTTAACAACACACACAACCTTTAAACTCTATCGCTATTCAAGAATTACCATCTTCTCAATCACTACTAATATCCTAAACCGCAAACTGTCTTAAAAAATCTCCCACTATCGTAACATCTAATCCCACTAACTTATCCAAATTCACTTCAGAAAAACAATCTAACCAACAAAAACTCAAATGGGTCTCTCCAACACAACAAATTAACACCACTGTTCACTCAAACATTTCATCAAACACTTCGTATGCACCTCAACTCAACTAACCAAACCCCACTAAACCCATTAACAAAAACCCAAAAAAACTCCACAGAACAGCTCAAAACAACAAGAACTCAAATCTTGATATGCAACTCAACTCACATAGCAAAAAACCACCAAACCCATTAACAAAAACCCAACAAGATTCCACACAACAGCTATAAACAACAAATTCACACCATTTTTTCAATCAGACATTTCATCAAACAGTTGGTGTGCAACTAAATAAGAACCCGTTTAAAGAAGAAATACTTACAGTGTGAGAAGATGGGTTTGGTTGGTTGGTTTTTATTAATGGGTTTGAATTGGGTTCATTTTATCGAATGGTTTTTGTTGTTTGGATAAAGTATGAAAAGTGTTGGTTTATATGTGTTTGGTGGACTTTGAGGTGTTTTTATTTAAGTTTATTTAACCTCCCAGCGTAGACAGTAATTAACTCACTGGACCACAAGAGCTGTACTTCGAAATAATTTTCATATGCATCTTCTCCGACGAGATTTTCGTCAGCAAAGTTGTCGGTGGCGGAAAGTATATCTTCAAGGGGGATTTTAAGGTGAGCAAAGTCATCGGGTGAAAACATCATGTTTGTGTAATCATGAGAAGTCATGACTAAAAAGGGCGTTTAATTTGGGTTTAAAAAAATGATGCGAATTGAAAGCGTACTTGTCACAAGATCTGGAAGAACAAGTTCTCAGAGAGAAGGAATGAGGTAGGTGGTGTGTTTTGTATATGTGGTTTTGTATATGTGGTTGTGGAATGCGGATGAGCCTCTGCGTCCATCAAGTGTTATCTTTTATATAATAAAATAAAACTCGGAATTTTTCATTTAAAAAAAATGTATTCATACTTTATTTAGTAACAATTTAATTTTAAAAAAAAATTATTTTCTTATTAGATAACATTTTATATTTATCCATAACACAAGTATAAAATAAATACAAAAAATATAGATAAGATGCAATTAATAATATGATTAAAATTTTTAAATAATTAACTTTAATAATAAAAAACTATGATTAAATATAATAAATCAAATAAAACAAAGATTAAATTATTTATTTTTTAATAAATAAAAATATATGGTTCAAAAAATTAAAAAAAAACCCGCGCGTGCGCGGGCATTATAACTAGTCTATAAATATAGTAGTATGTCTTTGCATTATTATATAAATATTAAAAGACTATTGACTATTGACCGGTGACTTCATTATATTCATATTACTAGTTATAATGCTCGCGCACGCGTACGTTTTTTTAAACTTTTTTAATTATATATTTTTATTTATTAAAAAACAAATAATTTAATCTTTGTTTTGTTTAATTTATAATGTTTAATTATAGTTTTTTATTATCAAAGATAATTATTTAAAAATTTTAATCCTATTATTTATTGCATCTTATCTATATTTTTTGTATTTATCTTCTACTTGTGTTACGGATAAATATAAAATGTTACCTAATAAGAAAATAATCTCTTTTTTAAATAAAATTATTACTAAATAAAGTATGAATACATTTTTTTGAAATGGAAAATTCCCAATAAGGGTTTTATTTTATTATATAAAAGATATTGAAAGACTATTGACTTTAATCATTCAAATTACAAGTAGAATAGAAGGATCGTTGTTTTTGCATTATTGTACTATAACGAGTATGATGCGTGAAAGTATTCAAGTGAGAAGAACAATTAGGAACATTTTGATGAAACAACCAACGTAAAACTCAAAATGTATATATTAGGAAAATAAGTGACGAAAACAAAAAGTTAGAGGAGGGGGAAAATTTTACCTTGACAAAAGTTGTTGTACATACAAAGATGAAGATAAAGATACAATGTTTTTACATTGTTGAGCTTGCATGTGGGGTTAATTTGATTTCGTGGTGAATGACACTTTAATAAGAAGCTTGATAATAATAAAAATTTACACTAAATACTAATTTTATTGAGCTCATATATCACACGGTTTAACTTTCAAATTTAAAGATAACAAATCTCGGTGATGTTTAGACTTCGAGAATGTTTTGATAAGCTTTTTGGCTAAAAATTGGATAAGTCATAAGCCTTAAATATTGATTTTTATTGGTTTTTTTTCCTATTTCCAATAAGCCAATATGCCCAACATCTCTACAAAATAAGCTAATTCAAACAGACTTTTATATTTAGACCAAGATTTTTTTATGGCGAGCATACCATGCAACTTTAGCTTAGCTAAAAAAACTTTATAGTGCAACTTTAAAAAAGAATTGCTCAACACTTTTTTAAAAATCTTATCTATGCTAATAATTATTATTTTTACAATAATGTCTAACAAGTGTTATTAAACTAAAAATCATAGTTAAATAACATTATATCATCCATACTTATTATGTTCGTTACTCAATATGTAGAAAACGCATTCATAAACTGATAACAATAGTTTGAGTAAATTGCATAAAATTATCATTGTGGTTTGTCCAATTTGGGAATAATCTTTCATTGGGATACTAGTAGCAAGTATTATTTATCCCTAGGTTCATATTAATCTTTGAAAGACCATTTTACCCCTTGTTAAAACTTACAAGGAACTTTTTCTAATAATTTCACTCCCCAACATATCAACCAACAGCTGCAAGAGTAGGAAGTGGTTGACCAGCAATAACATCATAGCAACGTTTGCAAAGTGTGGGGTGATCAACAAATGAACCAACTTGGGGTGAGAAGTTCCAGCATCGTTCACATTTTGAATCTTCTGCACGTGAAACGCCGATCCATATTTTCTTTTCTCCTTGAATCAAATAATCTCCAGAATATGGTATATTTTCGCTTGGTGCATCCTCCAAGGTAGAAAGAATCTCAACCTACAGTACGATCAATCGAATTTAGATACCCATATCATCAAACTTGTAACACATAAAATACGTGCAATGATGCATAAATATCTAAGTCAACAATACTCCCACCGTCACAAATTGTAAGTCCATGTTTCTATTTTTGGTTGTCCCAAAATACTTGTCTACTTTGATATTTCAACCAATCAAAAGAGACTTTAGTGGAGAGAGATGATATTCGATTAGTGAATGGAGTAATAGTGAAATTTCTTAAACTTTGTACAAATTAAAAGTGGACTTATAATTTGGGGCGGAGGGAGAATATACCACAGTTGCCAAGTTCAACTCATTTAGGTATGAATCAGTCGATTCAGGCTCTAGCTGAAATTCGACATTAGATGGACCACTAATTTCAAAAACACGTCCAACACTTTTGACATGTAAGAACAAGAAATATCGAACTTATTTGAGCACAAACTTGAGTACTTGACTCATATGCAATATATTATAAGTGGGAATACTATAGTAGTAAGAGTAACAGGTCAAGCACGTACAAATTTGACAAAGGTCTAAATTTAATGCAAGCTTCCTAACTCGTTATACAAAAATATAGATTAGTGTTGTAACATTTTTTTTTAATGCCAATATTAACAAATTAATTGGTTTTAAAAATAATGGACCAAAAAAAGTGCACCAAACCGATCTGGCTTGTATCCACTAGAACCTGCTCTGTTGTGACCCGTTAAACCAACCCGTCTGACCCAACCATCTTACCATTCCTACCAAATAATGATTGGAAATACCTGAGATGTTATGAATATGCGATTCAAAGAGTCGGCATCAAGTCTAGCTTCACACATATTCCTTAATCTCTGTGCAAGGCTATCGTCAGAGCTATGGAGGTACACCTTTGCTTCTAGGCTGGAACCAATGAGTTTGCCAGCGTGAGCAGTCTCCAAAGCTTTATTTACCTCAGTTCTCAACTACCAAATTCATACAAATCAGATGCACACAATTTCAAAATTATTATACCATAGATGATTATTTTAAAAAATTAAACTTCACATATATGTTATTGACATAATTGTAGTTACCTCAAGTATATTTCCCCAAAAATCAATATCTTTTTCAGGAAAAGCAAGCCATCTTTCATTGACTTCGGGCCATTTTGACTCGAAAACAAATTTGGCTACATTAGTGTTATTAATGCTATACTCGAAAGGAAGATTTTGCCAGACGTCTTCAGCTAAATGAGGTAGAATTTGAGCAATTACTCTCACTATCGAGAGCAAATGAGCTGCAAACACAGTTTGACAACTTCTCCTTGTAAAACTTGAAGCACCACTGAAACAAAACCAATGTATCAAAGTCAACTAAGTTGACTATAAAATCAATCAAATTTCGTTATATTACAAAAGAAAAAAGTTACCCGACATAAAGACGATCTTTGGCAACATGAAAGTAGAATTTGAGAGATCGACAATAGCAAAACGTTGAATCAACTGAAATGAAAAGAATTCAGTTAGTATGAAAAAAATGAGAAACCATGTATCAAGTAAAAACAACACCTTGCCTGGTACATTTTGAAGAATTCACAATGTTTTCAAGCTGAAACAGAGCAGGCTGATCGATTTCTGGAAGATCGTGATAGGCAATAGAATTTTCTGCCTAGAAAATAAAAGCACAATATTAGGTAATGCATTAACTGTATTTAAACCAAAAGCTTATCAGAGGAATATTTTTTGGGTGAAAAATAATAATAATAATAATAATAATAATAATAATAATAATAATAATAATAATAATAATAATAATAATAATAATAATAATAATAATAATAATAATAAAAACATACTTTCCAATCATGAAGATTTCCCAAGAGAAACCGCAAAGTCCCTCTCAGTTTCCGGTAGATGTCTGACAGTTGATGAGGACTTGAGGTCCAATCTGAATGTCTCCTGTAAAATCTACACCTAAGACCCAAAGCCGAAGCACATCTGCTCCATACGAAGGTTCTTGCTAGAGAAAGAAATAGAAAACGTTTGATTTACTATGCATACAGACTGGAGAGATATATTAAGAATATAAACATAATGGAGGACAGATTCTCCCAGGATAGATAACCGCTTTTTCAAAGAGATGCTCAAAAGTCAAAACACCATTACATTTATGCATATCAAAACGCATAAGTGGCCGTTTCACATCCTACGTCAAGTACAAATATAATCAAACAACAGCCATAAATCCAACTCTCATAAACCTAAAAAACACAAATAAACCTAAAACTATAACACCATTCAAGAATTACCAACGTTTTAAACACTACTAATATCTAAACCTTCAGATTGTCTAAAACAAGTCCCCATTACACTAAATACTAATTTTATTGACCGGAGATGGGACAACGAGTGGAGGTTCGGTGGTGATGATGGTGTTGCTGGTGGTTCATTGGATGTGGCGTCACCCTAGTATTATATTTTTTCGTCAAGATTTTGTTATGAAAAACATGAGATCTTTTTATGGGAATTTTTCTTAAGAAGAAAAAAAAAGCGCTTAAAAAATCACTTTTCTTCATCTAGGTTAGTAATTAGTTATATAACAAATTGCTTAATTTATTAAAAAAATTCATCTGGGTACTAAAAAAATTTACAAAAAGTTACTAAATTAATTAAAAAAAAGTTTTTTTGGCGTAATTTTGATCATCTGGGTGATCAATAGCACACCATTAGTATGTTTGGAAAAGACCCATAGGGTGGGCCCCTAGAAAACTCGGCAACAACAGATTATGATCGTAGTAGAAACATGAATGAGTTTCAATGTTTTGCATAAGGCTCTTATTTTCTTTAATGCTCAGAAAGTACTTGTTTCAATGTTTTTTGTTTGGTTAGATATGATGTTGTTTTTGTTGAAATGCGTTAGTTTGTTTTATTGCGTGTTGTAGATGAAGTTATTTCCGATTACCTTTGAAATGATATGTCAAATGTGTTTTAATATTTTGTTTTGATTATCTTTGAATTAATAGTGTTGGTGGGAGAGGCGTGTTTGTGGGTGAAGATGAAAAAAGAAGAAGGGTGGTAGTGGACCCACATTGGTGGGAGAAGATGATAAAGAGGAAAGAGACTAAAATGACATTTTTACCCTCATGTGCAAGTCACATGTGGGGTGTTTAATAGTCAAACCTAACATCGTTTGGTCAAAAGACTCTTATTGTTAAGGGTTTCAGAGTTAGGGACTGTATGTGCAAAAAAAAGTCAAATGACCAAGAGTGTAAGTCAACACATACCACAAGGACCATCTTTGTAGTTTACTCATATATCTATATATGCTTATCCTTCCTCAAATAAGCCAAAAAGTTTAGGCTTATTAAAACCCTCTCATATAAGCTTACAAGCCCAAGCATACAAGCTTAGATAAACACTTAGGGCGCGTTTGGTATCCAAATTTTGAGTGGATTTTGATACGAAAAGATGTTAAATATGTGTTTGGTTTAAATCTAAAGCAAATATTCAAGTTGGACACACTCAAATCTCAATCCCACAAAAAAGATGGGTTAGCCTACTTTTAGTGGGACCACAAAAAAATATGTCTATCTCTCTCTTAAATTTATGTACAAAACGAGGCATGCAGAACCCGTGCTACGCACAAGCTTTAAAGCTAATTGTTAATCACGTATTGTTAATAGCGTATTGCTCAGCATTAATTTTTGTCATTTTGATCATGGATTGATTTTTTGTTGATCAATAAGTTCATAAGTTGTGAAAATGATTTTATAACTTGGATAGTGTACATCATTACATTGATCATTTATTCGGTAGTTATCTAAGTGTTCATAGCGTAATTTTTTGCATTAATTTTTGTCATGTTTGAAACTCTTATTTTTTTGTGATGGTCGGATTTAATGGAAATGGCTATGTTAAATCCATGGTTATAAAAATGCGCTTTAATACTCTCGCAATGTCCTATCTCATATGAAATTTGTGCATGTTACAAAACCAATAATGGTATACTTGAATTTGATAGTAGTAAATTTGATTGCTTCCGTTTAGTAAAACTTATTACAAATTGATATTTATTAGGTCCTGTTTGAACGTTTTATAGAGGAAATTTACAAAATGAAAATAAGAAATCAGTAAGATGTTATGTATAACTTACATGACCACCAAATTATATTGTAATCCAAGTAGGCATTGGCTGGACCTTGATTCGTGCAAACCAATTATATATAATAGTAGTATAGTATCGAAATGATCCGCAAGAAATACGAATCACCCGAGTCGTTTCCAAGTGAAGGTGTGAATGGAATCAAGAATATTGATTCGTGTAATCGTGATTTGAAAAGTGGTGAAAAAAAGGCAAATAGTGATCAAATAATTCAATTATCAACTAACAATTATTAAACATGCAAAGAGTACAAGCTAGTAATGCACCAAGATCTAAAACGCAAAAACGGGAATGCACGCGCGATTATTAACGTAACGCGCGAAATAAAACGCGAGTTTTAAGCTACACTAATCCTACGGACTTCAAAATAATTTTAAAAAATAAAAAATGATAAAAGAAAATTTTAAGAAAAAGAAAAATATTTTTTAGACTTTTTAATAATTTTTTTATGAATTAAAAACTAATTAAACTATTTAATAATTAAAAGAAAATGAAAATAAAGTAGGAAAAATGCAAAATTAATTTCTAAAATTCTAAAATAACTGAAAACTATTTTCTAAAATATTTTTGGATTTTTCTGGGCTTTTTCTGATTTTTTTGTATTTTTAATTAATTAAAAAGTAATTAAAAATGATTAAAAAGGAGAATTAAATAAGAAAAATAGCAAATCAACTTGGAAAAATCTGAAAATTTCAGGGAAAATCTAAAATAATATCCTAAATCTAGGAAAAATATAAAAATTTGAAAATAAGCACTGGAAGTGCTGATTAGACCCAAAACAGCTTATTGAAAGTGCTTATTTTAAAAGCAAACTTGACCAAAACTTTTACCAAGTGATTTTTGACCTTATAAAAGCTTAATGAAACAGTGGTGAGGCCAAGAGATGCACAGAAACACAGATATGGGCACAAATAGACCAAATAAGCTATATGGAATAAGCTATAAGCTGAAACAGATAAGCAGAAGCCAAAAACCAATGCACACAGCAACTATGGGTACTAATAAGCTCAAATGATCAATAATACCAAACTTATAGAGAACACAAACAATTAGCAGCCCTATAAAAGAATTCAGATACTAGTTTCAAACACCCAACTTGATGAGATGAATAAGCTGAGAGGATAAGCTGATAAGAAGCAACTATTGGGTGCTATCTACTTTCTAGCCACCAGAGATCATTAATCAACCTTTAAAATAGACTTCCAATCCAATCTACTAACCTAACAATGCCCAAGAAGAGAGGGCAAGAACTGTGGTGCAGGGCACTAGCAGGTTCAGACAATCAACTTCAAACAGCATATTAGATAAGCAAATGAAACCAACACCTCAAAATTCTTTTTGAAACTTGTTAACCTACTACTAGGCTACTAAAATCAGCAAACAATAGGTATTTCCAATCCAAATCAAAGGCTACACATCACTACAAAGTTTTGACCAAATCCGAGTTCAAAAGGGTTTTTGACTTTTCATATGAAACAGAAAGTTGACTATTTTGATTTTTGATTACTCTAATGTGATTATTTATTATATAAAAGGCTAGGTTATGATTATGTTAAGCTACTATTATCTATTGTGCAACTATTTTTAAGTTTTATTAATCTAAAACTGATTTATGCTAACTGTTAAGAAGATTATTAAGCAACTTTTGACTTTTAACTATAACTAACCAATTTTATGCTATGACTAGTTCTAATATTACCATATTGAAGTTTCTGAACCAGAATAACCTTATTAACCTAAGCCTATAATAGCTAACAGTTATTAGCCAAACATTCCTTAATGGACTGTCTAGCTATTGAGATCATACACAGAGCTCACAAATCAAATCCAAAACACATCCATCATATCCAATATGATTATTAAGCATGAGATGACTCAGAAACATGGATCACAAACATCTTTTATCATCAAGAACACAGGAATCAAAGATCTATGCTTATGAGGCAGTATACAAGTGACCACACACCACAGATGTTCAAAGATAACCAATAAGCAGTGATTAAGTGCTATTAAGCTATAATAAGTGATATCTAGTATATTTAAGCTAAGAATGATAGATATAAGCTAAGTTACCAATAAGCTACTAAGAATGAAAATTAAAAGTGAGACTTACAAATCCAAATCCCCCTCAGCTCAAACAGAGGGGGTTCACTGAGCTAGCCTGTCTCTTGACAGGCCAAATGGACTTCTTTTTGGCTGCCTTTTACCACCTCAAAGCTCAGCTTATTGAAATAAGCTGGGCTTTGACTTATGTTGACTTTTTTAGAAAATTTTTGTTTTTGAGAAATAAGAAAGGAACAAGTTTACTGAAAGGTTAAGAGATGTAAATAAGCTTTAACAAACAACATTTAAGCACTAAAAAGAGTTAAGAAAGGATAAAAGAACATATTTTTGGCTTTTGTAGATTTTAAGATTTTTTTTTTGGTTTTTCTTTTAGATGATAAACAATAACAAAAAGCTGAATAGAAACAGAATAGTAAAGCTAGAGTAGTAATAAGAAAGCTAGATTTAAACAGAAATAAGTAAGAAATAAGCTATAACTAAGCAGTAAATAAAAGACAATAAGCAATTAAAGTGTAGTGAATTTTAAAGAAGACAATCAAAAGAAACTTTCATTAATATAAAAATTGAGTTACAAAAATGGCAGAGTAACACTACAATTACTCTACAAGTCTAAACGTATCTAGGAGGGGGGTTTATATAGGAGAGCATCGAGGTGAGGTGCTAGGGTTTGGGAAGCTACTAGAAGAGCAATTGAGGCCACAAATTCTTCAATTCAATCCAAATCCGCGTCATCCCATACTCATTCTATCTGTTTGAGATGCCTTATCTTGATTCCACGTCTAACAAGCCAATCAGGGGGCAAAGAGGAGCCACGTGGAGGTGATGACACCATCTGACAACGTGTCAGATGGTTCTAGAAAGATGCTTAGTACGAGGTGGGTATTTAGGGATTGGTACGAGGTAAATAAATGGTGTACGAGGTAACTCTTGGGGAAGAAGCACAGTAAAAGCGCGGTTGGGTTATTTTATTATTGTTTGAGTTGGTGGGCCGGGTAGGGGTAATGGTTTGGACCGGGTATTATAAATAAGGGGAGGTGGGCTTGTTGGGGACCTTGGGCTTGTTTTGGTGTTGTGGATCTTGGGCTGGTTGTTTGTATTATTTAGACTTTGGATCCGGTTGTAGTAGTATAGCAAACCAAGGGACCATATATGTAATTATGAAAATATGAGGATCCATTCTGCCAAACTTCCATAATATTCTTCCAAGGGTCTATTGTGGCATTTCTTGAATGTTGGAGGGCCTGAGTTGCCAATCTTTCAAAGTATCTTCTCAAGGACCAAAAGTGACAACTCTTGAAAGTTGAGAGACCATAAATGTCATTTCTTCAAACTTTATTCTTAAAACTTTGAGGACTTTATTTGACCATATGAACTTCACTTCGACCACTAGCTTCCCCGGCTCCGGCTTTATTCACTTTTCCAAATCTCGTGCCCGTTTTTGTCATTTTCTCGTGATTTTTCGTCTTTTCTTAAATATCCGTTCCTGCACATTCACAATCACAAAAACACACTTTCTTTGGCATTATTGGTTAGTTTTTGGTTTATTTGGTCCAATTTTAGCTAAGAAAAGGTGAGTGAATAAGCACTCACCAGACCTTGTAACAATCTTGACATTATTGAGCTTGGCTCTCTTAGTTGTATATGTTGAGACCGCAAATATACTCTCTTTAGTGTTCCCACATGATGGCATTATCATCTCTGTACAGGCATGGTCCAAATTCTATTAGCATCTTATTTGACAACTGAAACGGAGATGAATACATAAATAAAAAAAAAAAAAAAAAAAAAAAAAAAAAAAAAAAATCAGCGACTATAGTTTTGCAAAATGACAATCCAATAAGGTCAATTCTATTATTATATTACTATATACAAATTAACTTAAGGAGTAAAAGTTCAAATTTTTTGCTAATTTTTTACCATGGAAATAACGACGATGATAATTTCTTACGAAAGCAAGCACTTACACTATAGCTGTTATCGTTTACAAAAAATGGCATGCGTTGTGCCTAAGATGGAGAAAAAATTTCCTTGAGTCGCTTGGTAATTCCTGTATATAAAACAAAAAAATCAATTAATATACATATTAGTATAGGTCTATGTCAATAGGGTTCATGTGATGATTTCCAATATACTTGTTGCTAGTATAAAAGAGCATACTAAAAAAAAGGCCTTGAGCTTACCCAATGACAAAGAGAGTGTCCATCAATGTGCCAAGATTGTATGGTATCTTCTGATTTTCAGAAACAATTTAGCAAACCATCGAAAATCAACAGCCAATGACAGAAGTTTAACTGTGAGCATGTTTTCACTGACCCCATAAGAACTCGAAAGTTCAAGCTTGTGTTTATTAACGGGTTATACGACACCAACAATATGTCACTTCTTACTAGACTCTAATACATCTTTACTTCTCACTCACTTTTGATTAAGGGCACTACTTCTTACATATTACATATACATACATAACTCACAACTTTACATCAACACTAACTAGACTCTAATACATCTTTAGTTTTTTAATAGGGAGGATTCTTCTCTTGCACTTTGAGTGGTGAATGATTGGATCACTTGAAACAAAGACTTATAATCTTATGATCAAAGGATTTAGAAAGATGTTTTGAAAGGATTGAGACTGAAAATTTTCATGTAAAAGGTCTGGAAAAATAGCATAAATGAACCTGTATTTATAGGCAAATATTTTTGGCAAAAGGAGCGTGCCGGCCCCTTTAAATGGTGGCCGGTCCCCTTAATTATTAAGGGGGCCACCCAGACAGAAAACGGTTTTTTTTTTTGTCTTTTTCTGGGAAAGGTTTATCTAGTGAAATTTTAACTGTTTTTGGCTAAAAATTTGAATTCATATATTTATTATAAATTAAACATTTTCCTTTATTTACCAAAACTGTTTTTCAAAATATATAAGATGTTTATAACATTATATAAAATTTGTAGTGTCTAAATAAAATCTCTTTGATCATAAAATGTATTATTCATTTGTTTATACATACCTTAAGTGATTGTTGAAGCATACTGGAGATGTTGAGATGTCGAGGCTTGTTGATTTATGAATGCATAGATGAATTGTGATCACAAGTAACTTAAGCACTTTACGTTATATGTTGTAACTTACATCTTTGTCATCATTAAAACATGAAGAAGATGTTTAGATTAAATATCGTAATATTTATGCCAACAAAATTAAATGACTAAATTATCCTCACATGGACCAAACTGAAAGGGAAGGCGAAGAGGGTAATTTAGTAATTTAAGTTCAGCCAGGGACCAAATGTGCACTTGTAAGTTCCTCACAAATTTGATGATTGCACTTTCAAAAAAATAAAGATTTAACCTGCAATTTGGCTAAACACAAGGACGATTTTTGCAATTTACAAAAAATAAGATAAAATAACATGAACGCTTTTATTATTTTTATTTTTTTTACCTTCATATCTCAATTTTCAAGCTTCTTTCTCATATATAGCCGCCACAACCACAATTTTCCTTCGCAACCACAGTCTCAAATACTCGGAATCCATCGACACGTGAACTGTAACAATTCGCATTTCCAGGTTAATTACTATTCCTGAAAATTTCACTATTCATTTTTACTATTCACTTTTTACTATTCATTTTCTGAAATTTGATTTTTATTTCATATTCTCGTGTGATAAATCATTTCCATGGCAAAATAAAAGTTTGACACTCATCAGATCATTTTCGCGAAAGTTATTAAGGAACTACACGTTTTAGGGTAAAACGTCATTCAAAAATCCTACGCACAACGAAACTCGACCGCGTTAATTTTCCCCGCATCAGAAAAATGTTTGATACACTCATGATTTATTTGAGAATTAATCATGACTGAGAAAAATGTGACCAAATAAACCTCGGCCGTGAGAAACAGAAATTTTCATTTTTAAGCGTTTTTACTTAGCCGTAACCTTAGCCTATACCTGCACCGCATTTCTAAGACAATTTGAGTTTTCACATTTTTGGAAAAAGTCAACATATTTTTCCCTCCTCCTGTGACCAAAAATCATTCCTTGATTTTATAAATCATTCCTTGATTGTTAGGCTTACGGTTTTATGTCTAAAAGACATTTAATACCAACCGACACTAGACTGAGCCCAGTCTAGACATTATAAGTCATTTTAAATCATTATTATCACATTAGAAAAGTAACATTTTACTTTTCTCAATTTTACACAATATTCGTACGTTTTATGTATTATGCGTTTTAGACCCGTGTTTCCAGTTTTAGCAGGGTTTTAGCACCCCAATGGAACCTACCACTCATTTTATATTTTATTATGGAGTATTTTGACAAGTTTAATCATTCTTCCAAATTTCACATTTTTACGATACCCGGTTTTACGTATTATTGCTTAATCATTTACGGTTAGCATTTTACGGAGTCAAAACTAACCATATAACTAGGATAATAACATCCAAAGACCAAGTCTTCCTCCCTAAGTTTTGTAAACTGCCATAGGGGGGGGGGATTCATCACCTTGTTGTCTTGATCTTGTGCCTTGTACTTCTAAGATCATTCCATGTGTTTTACTTAAGTTCTAAGGCTTTGAAAAGTCATCCAAACTAACCTCCTCAAGACCATATAAATACCCCATCCTCCCCTCTTCATTTCCAACGTGAAAGAACACACACAAACTTCCTTTTACTAGTTTACTTCAAGTATTATTCAAGAAACACAAGATCCTTATCAATTCCAAAGCTCTTGTTAAGTTTTGATTGATCCAAATACTAGTTTCAAGCTACAAAGTAACTACATCAAATCCTTTGAAACTCTTGGTGATTCTCTTGAGTTTAGATCCACTCAAGTCACCTCAACCTTCATCACAAATCCTTCAAGAATACAAGAGTAGAAGGATTGCTAAAGTGAAGAGAAGCTTGTCAATCAAAGTCCTAATCCTTGTTCTTAACTTCCTTTCTTTTAGAAAGCCCAAAGTTGTAAGCAAACCCTAGCATAATTTCTTGTTAAATATCATATTCATGCTATTTACATATCATTCATGCTATATTTTGTCTTGTGATTATGTCCATGATGTTTAAAAATGAGTAAAACAAGTATTGGTAGATATATGTTAACTTATGTTAAGATAACAAGTAAACTAGTGACTTTCTTGGTGAAATCTGATCAAAATGATATTGGACAATTACATATTGTAGTAGAGGACTTAACAAGGAAACCATAGCAATTTGAACCACTTAAAATGAGTACATGAGTAAAAAGTTATGACCATTTGAAGTTACCAAAACTTTGCGGCAAAACTGCCTAAATACCTTCTGTGACAGAACTTAAACACGCAAAAAGAGGCCCTTCTGGTCCGATTCACGAAAAAGTTAAAACACGAAAGTTGTCCGGAATCACGTTTTCTTCAAAAATTCAGGAGCACGTATCCAGAAAACCAATAACGAATGAGATTTTCTTCAGTTTCTTAACAACTATTTTATATACCAAATTCACTATATAATAGTTATGGTTTAATAAGACCAAGAGGTCTAATGACCTAAATTCAAGACCACAACCATGGCTAAAGCCAAGGTTGAGTCTCAAGACCATGGAACAATGACCAAAGGTCACGGCAAGGCCATGACTAAATGACCATATAAACTTACCTAGGCGAAAACATGAGCTAAAGAGTTAGCGATAACTTAAACATACAATTTGGATCTACTTCATCTAAAGAACCATGAGATCTTACAAGTAATTGTCATACAAGATTAAGAAACTCATCCTAATAACAATCTTCATGTAAAAGTAAACTTTCCTAAGTTTATTCAAATATTGGACATGTAACTTTTCGGATCAAAACTTATATATATATATATATATATATATATATATATATATATATATATATATATATATATATATATATATATATATATATATATATATATATATATATATATATTATCAAATACTACAATAGTAGGGAGCCTCATGTGAGGAGTTCATTAAGTAAGCCGTCGAGATGAGTTGTGGATTTACGAATTAAAGTGTCCTGGCTCCTCGAACGTTTACTACATGACTTCTGAATTATGTCGGCCCGAACGGTAGTAAACGATATATAAACTATACATGTTTCATGAAACATTTCTTTTCAAAGACTTACACTATACTTTGTACCACATCATGGACTAAATGCAAGACATATATAGGCAATTCTTCATATTCTTTACTCCAATCCTAAGTCGCAACATTCTATTATAGGTTGCTCGTAGAAACCTTCGCGATTCGACCATCACATTCACTACTTACTACATAACTTAAGGTGAGTTCGTAGCCCCACTTTTTATTGTTTAACTATTTTACAAACCCATGGGGGGATACATGCTATTATTTTTCTACTCGAACACAATGCTTTCTACTGTATGCTTACCCGACTATGTTTTATTGTCACTAAGTAACGATTGCCATGTTCGAAGTCCCTATATCATGAACCATTAGTCACTAGCTATAGTGAGCGCGAATATTGTGAATAGATCTATTGGGATTGACGAATCCCATTTGTGTTGAACAACTACGAGTTAAAACAAATGCACTATATTTGAGATTTAGAGGTATACTGGCAATATTACCTTGGTAGGGCTTCTACAATGCCAATTTTTGGTTCGATGTTAATGCTTTGGTTGCATGAGCTTAGTGAAATAATAACGACTTTTGTTTTCTAACTATGAATGTGTGATTAATTACCTCACATTACGATTATTGTGTTCAACGATTTAACTACAAACTCTACGAATTCCACTCAACCTTTGTGTTGACTGTTTTAAGCATGTATTTCAGGTCCATGATGATCAAGGATGGCACGGAAGGGCACGGATATTCAAGAGGGCTATAAATTTTATTATCATTCGAAAACTCATCTAATGTAATTTGTAAACATGGAACCATCTGGGACCTCATTTTGTAATCTCTGATAATTATATAATTTTGAATGATAAATCTTTTAAAACGACTCAATTAGAGTTCGTTTTCTATTATTGTGACTATTGTGCCGTCAAGTAACACCCAGTTTGAATTCCGCTGCATCCATGAATAGGGGGTGTTACATGAACCCCTCTCGAACTCAGCCGCCGCAATCCTTCACCAATACCGAAAATCTACCGGCTGCAAGTTGTTTTGCTGTTTTTAAGTGTTTGTTGTACGTGTATTGTGTAATTTTGTGTTTTGTTCTTCGAAACTACTAGTAAATGCCAACGTTATTTTATGAAAAGATATTTTTTTTGTTCATATTTTTGTTTAGACGTTTAGTTTTATTTATTTATTTTTAATTTCATTGTAATTATGCTACTGTATTAATTAGGGGTGGTGGACTGCTTGTGTTGTAGTTGCGGAAGGACATGGTTTGAATACTAAACAAACATAGAGAAAATAGACATGATTTGAATTTTAAGAAGACTTAAACACTCATTTACTCAAATCAACATCCAACACTCCCTAAAAGTGCAAGTTTTAAGCTAATAAAAGTATAAAAATTGATTGAAAAATATGTAGTTATAAGTGATGTGTAATAAGCAATAAGAAAAAAGATTTGAAACAGGTGATATGTAAATGATGTGGACAAGTACAAATGATGTGTGTTTTAGTTTCGAGATGCGGACTATAGTAATCTGGTTAGTAACAAGTTACTAGTCAATGAAGTAACATGAATGTAACCTGTTATCAAATAATGCAAATTTTGGTAACTTGAATGAAAAAAAACAAAGCTAAGTAACTTAAGCGACCTTTTCGCAAAGTTCATAAACATATTTGCATTTTAACCCTTCTTATTATCACATACGGAGTAATCTCTAAAAAAACCCACAAGCCAAATAACCAGACACTAAACACACGTGCTCTTTAAAACACGGTCATCTGGATGCCGCATGAAACAAGTAAATTTTTTCACAGGCCAATTAGCATACATCGAACCATTCCAACCAGCAACAACTCCCAACTCAAGGGTGTCACTACCATCACCAATTTACAGCCAGACATTTTAACAAACAGTTGGTGTGCAACTCAATCACATGGATAAATAAATAAAATGTCACTTGTTGTAATGACTAATGATACGCTCCATCTCCCTCTTTGTTCCTTCTCTTGTTTATGCTGCGAAGACACTGACCGGACCTTTGTCGGCGATATTCCGGTCACCGGAGCTGCAGTTCTTCCTTGAACCTGATGGTCATCAACATTCTATCATCTTTCATATTCCTAACACTCAGGTAATATAAATTTATATTATTTATGTTTTTATAAATTGTTTATTTGGTTATTAGTTATTTAATTAATTATAGTTTGAATTTATGTGAGGTAATGTTGGTTGATTGATTTATTTGAATTAGGGTTTTTGTTTTTGGTTCGATTTGTGTTTTAATTGATTGGGCGAGTATTTGACTTAGATGTACGCGGTCTAACCGGAGTGTCTCTTTGGCCGTTTTACGGGCCATCGCTAAGATGTGTACCTAGTGAAAGTTTCAAAATAAGCCAAAGAAAGTGAGCTTATGAAACATAAGCCCAAAACCAAATAAACCGTAAGCAGGCTATATAAGCCGAAACAAACACCCCCTTATTAAGCAGAAAAGCACTTTTTTTCATCCAAGTTGCTTATTTCGTGTAAGATATTATTTGATATTGAATTGAAATGACTTTTTACTCTCGCATTTAACCTAAAACATTTTATAAATGAACTTGATTGAAAATGTTGTTGTATAAAATAAGCAAATCCAAACACCGGTTCCAAAAGTACTTATTTTTAATAGAATGGTTTTAGGTTAATATCAAATAAACAATACGAAATAAACAGAAATTGTGTGGGTGGAGAAATGGCTTTTCTGCTTAAAAAAGCGGAAAAGCAGAAAAATAAGCAATCACGAACACCTTATTGAGGCATCGGAGATAAAATATTTGTAGCTGAAACGGTTAGCTAAGATGTGACATTCTGGTTGGTTATTACAAAGTTATTTCGGCTAACTTATGTCTGGTAACCTCTTTCAAAATGATACAAAAACCTTACATTGTACAATCTTGTTCTGTTTTCGAGGCACATGTATCACATTGTGCTGTTAGGGTGTACTAGTTTATTTAAATACGCATGGCTCACATAAACTTTTTAGGCTTCCTCGGAGCTGAATTGTAAGATTAATGTTGCTTTCTTTTTTAGGTTCCTACTATGCCGCGGTTATTGAGAACCAAGTAGATTTTGCTGGATGGGTAGTGGTTGATGTTGGTGCTGGAAGCGGCATACAGTCATTGTTTGCTGCACAGGTGTTACTAATGAATAATACTATAGGGGGTGTTTAGATTTGCATTTTGGAATCCTCTTATTATTGGGACTTGAAATTGCGATAATCAGTGTTCAATGTTTGGATTTACATATTCTGACTCTAAGTATACCGGGATCAAAATATAGTTTCTTAACTAGTTTTGTAGCAGCTACTTCAAAACCAATTATTCATGTTTTAATAGAGTTACTTATATGTATCTTCTTTTTTCACCCAATCCTGGAATCTTTATATTTCCATTTAATAAAGCCTACATCCAAACACCAACACACTATCATGTACTCTTACTGAGAAATGTGCTGTCACATGTATCGATTAATCACACAGTTTCTCATCCTTTTTGTTTAGGCTGGTGCAAAACATGTTTATGCTGTGGAAGCATCGGAAATGGCTGACTATGCTCAAAAGCTTATTGCTGGGAATCCTCTCTTGGCACAACGAATCACGGTTAGTGCCCTTAATACAAGCTTGGTTGCTTATATTGTTGGATGCTTATCATTTGGAGATATTCTTGGCATCGTCATGTAGGTTATCAAGGGCAAAGTTGAAGACGTAGAATTGCCTGAGAAAGCCGATATATTGATCTCAGAGCCTATGGGTAAGCTCATCATGTCATGTTCATATAGTCTTATGAATGTTTATTTGATGAATAGTTGTTTACTTGTTTATGCAATTTAGTTGGTAAAATAGCTGGTTTTTCTATAATCTTCTTCTTTACAGGCACATTGTTAGTGAATGAAAGAATGCTCGAGTCCTATGTCATTGCAAGAGATCGTTTTCTTGTCCCAAATGGAAAAATGTTCCCTAGTGTTGGAAGGGGATTTTAACTTAATGATGCATTCTCATGATTTATAGGCATTTTTTGATTTTAACTTAATATATAAAAAATTGCAGTTACTGTATCTCTTTGATGTTTGACTTTCTATGCATTGGACGCGTGTTAGCATAGTTTTAAAACATAATATATAAGAAGTCAAAGTGATATCTTGTACTTGCCATATATGTACGTATATGCCTTTTGGCGTAGGCGTAATGTTATCGCTGTGTTTGTTTTATTTTGTAGAATTCACATGGCACCATTTAGTGATGAGTATCTCTATGTTGAAATTGCAAACAAGGTATGATCTGTTTTATTCTTTGTGATTCATTTTGTATTGTGTGTTAATGCTTTCTTGTTTTTTTGCTCATTTAGTATAAATTCACATGGACAATTTATAGAGTATCTTGATTATTGTATGCAGAAAGTGAAAATGTTATTGATCATTGTTTGTGCATGCATGCCCTGTTTTGGCAGCAACAGAACTATTATGGGGTTGATTTGACAGCTTTACACGGAACTGCATTTCATGGATATTTTTCACAGGTTTGTCTCGGCTGCATAAATTGCAAAATAACCGAACATGTTCTACATTTGCCATTAATGTTAACACGAGGTTTACGAGAACTTTTATGTTTAATGACACCTTCTGTTCGCAAACAACCACTTCAGGTTTCTTGTATTGTTGTATTGATGTTCTGTGATCGGTTTGAACCTGATAGGATTTCTGCAGCGTCCTTTTTTCAACTAGGCTTTATTATCAAACGCTTACTACTAGAACTGTTTAATTGAACCCAAGTATTGTGATGCTCTAAATATCAACCATAACAAATGTACCATAACTTAGATTAAATGACTAAAACAGGTTGCAAAAAGCTTAGAAGTGTTTTGGAAGATTAAAAGATTGGGGATTAAGAATTAAAGGACCAGAGATTAGAGAATCAGGATGTATGTATATTAAAAAAAGATTAAATTACATAAATGGTCACTATAGTTTGTTGGTTTTTGCACATTTAGTCACTGAACTTTTTTTTCACCAGGTCTAGTCATTGAAGTTTCAAATGAATACAGATCCAGTCCAATTTCATTACATAAAATGGTCATTGTGGTTTTGCTAAAATTACATAAATGGTCACTGAGGCTGACTGAATCCGTAACTATTTGAAACCTTAATGACTGAACTTGGTGAAAAAAAAGTTCAGTGACTAAATCTGCAAAAACCGACAAACCATAGTGCCCATTTATGTAATTAACTCTAAAAAATTTAATAAAGAAGGAAGTATTGGGCCTAATTCTAACAGTGTGAAATATCATCTGTAGAATTATTTGATGCTATCTTAAGAGAAAAAGTATGCAAGATTACACTCTTCAAAATTACTAGAAGATGCCATATATATTCAAATGCACAAGTTATAAGGGGATCAAAATTACGGAATTCACTAGTTTTTTTAGTTTATATAATGGCTTTTTGATGTTGAATTTTGTTCTTGTCATTGCTCTTTCACTTGTTTAAAGTATGGTTATGTTTGCTACTGTTTGCAGCCAGTGGTTGATGCTGTTGATCCAAGGCTATTAGTTGCGCTTGCAATTTCCCATGTCATCAATTTTACTACTGTCAAGGTATTGCTCTTTTTAATTGCTAATCATAGTAGATAATGTTACCCTGTGTCCTCCTTGAATACTTCTACGATGTTCTTTCAAAAGATAACTATGTGTTCTAAAGTGAAGCTCGGAGCTAAAAGCATAAAAAGATCTTGGTGCTATTATGCCTAGACAACTCGAGCTCATAAACATTTTAAAAATCCTAATATAACCTAAAAAGGATATTTATGCTTGATTCATGTCACTAAATGAAAATACACATCACAATTGTTGTATAATGTCATTTTCAGGAAGAGGACTTGTACGAAATCAACATTCCTTTGAAATTCACCGCTTCTGTTGGAACAAGAATACATGGTTTGGCATGTTGGTTTGATGTTCTATTTAATGGAAGGTAATAGTTTATATGCTTATGAATGATGAACGGGAATCTTATTTAATGGTTTGGCATGTTGGTTTTTTGTCGAAAGAATGATAATTGTCATTTTAATATTTAGTATTGTATGATTAAAAAACAATTGCAATGCATTAAAATCTTTACTTTTGGCAACTTTTAACTTGTTTTTTATCCCTTAAACGCATTTGACCCGTTTCTTTTATGACTGATGTTTTGACTTAGCCTAAGTATCTTTTATCTTTACTAATTTTGTTACTACATTAAATGTTTTGACCTATAGCACGGTACAAAGGTGGCTGACAACGGCTCCTGGTGCACCTACGACTCACTGGTACCAACTACGTTGTGTTTTGTCTCAACCCATATACGTCATGCCCGGGCAAGAAATAACCGGCCATCTTCACATGATTGCGCATAGTGCTCAGAGTTACACTATTAACTTAACCATGTCAGGTTGGTTGGCGAACTGCTATTTTCGTTTTTCTTTCATTTTGCATGTGTGTTACGGATATAGTTGTATTAGTTAGATAGTAAATAGCCATACCCCACTCATGCGGGATTGGGTATCGTTGTTGTTGTTGTTGTGAGTTAGATAGTAAATAGTTAGTTGTTTCAAGCGTTTTAACAAATTTTGGTTGCAATAAATTACAGAAATCATTCTTGTGGTTTGTTGAAGTTATGGAAATCGTCCCTCACTGATACCATTTTGCATAAATGATCAATGTGGTGTTCGTTTTCAGTTTTGGTTCCTAACTGCTGATCTTTTGTTACCAAAAGCGAATCTAGTTACATTCTCGAGGGACCAAAAGTGAATGCAACAAGTGCATTGAAGAACTATTTATGCAAACAATATTGGGAAGTGACGATTTCTGTATTTTTACTAAACCACAAGGAGGATTTCTGTAATTTACTCTTTCTCTACTCCTTCAGTTATCTGAAAAATCAATGCATAAAACAATGGATATGACATCTTGCAATAGAATGAAGAGACGGTTTGTGAGATGCATCTAAAACTCTATTTTAGGTTAAGTGATTGGTAGTTAAGTAGTTTTGTAGTTCCTGGTAGTTGAATATAGGGCTGAGCAAAACCAACTTAGAACCGAACAGACCCAACAAAACCGACCAAACCGAACGGAACCGATCAACTTTCGGCTCGGTTCTCGGTTCTATGTTTTATTGTGTTTTGGTTTCGGGTTGGGTCATGTCTAAAACCGAAGAAAACCCGAGAAAACCAAGTCACCCGAATAATGACGGGACTTTAGTTTGTTATTTAATATTTAATATGAGCTTGCTATATCTTGGCCTCACCTTGTCCATCCACGTATTCAATAAAACGTGGCCTCACCTTCTCCATCCACCCGATGAAACCCGACTTGTAAACCGAAACCGAAGTAAGAAATACGGTTCAATTTCGGTTGATGCTATTTCCAAAAGTCGGTTTCGGGTTTGCTTGGGTCGGTTAGGTTTTGGACCGAAGCTCAGCCCTAGTTGAATATGTGTATCTGAATACTAAAAAACTGAATATTGTGCCTTCAAATCACATTAATCAGATCATCAAGTTACAAATGCAAATACAAACACTCTGTGACCTTTTTTTGATTTGTATTGTAGCTAAAATGTGGGGCCCAGGTGCTGAACAAGGAGGAATACTACAAACGTCAAGCTGTAGACTGGATCTAAAAGAGCCATATTATCGAATGTCTCAACCACAAGCCTACTCATCGTCCCAAGATCAGCAGCCCAATCAGCTTTTACAATCTCAGGTACCCATTAGCTTTCCTTCATTGAATGGATTATTGATAAAACAACAAATAATTAGCTCTTTTTTAGTTTTCTCCTAAATTACCGGTGATCATATTTTTTAGACAAGATTTACAGGCGGCACTTATTTTTCAGTGCCTTGAATAGAAATATACCATGCTTTTTTGTAAGTAGAAAATAGATAGTTGAGATCAGTTTTCATGCACCTTGCAAACCAATTGGGTCAAAAGGTGCCCATTTATCACGTCTATTACAGGAATGATCCTTCCCTTGATTTGTTAGAGAAAAAACGTCACCATAATTGCTCCTTCTCTTACATGAGTAAACGTGTCAATTACAGGAATGATAAACAATTGTTTGGTAGCTTGACTGTTTCTGTTCAAATTACAGGATTTACAACTTTCCTCTCTGGATGAAGACGGGTCGGATTTTATTCAACAACCGATAAATGATTCCGGAGTCCAAATTCATTGACCTTTCAGTGACGTAATGCATTTGATATACACAAACTGTCTAAGCTTTCTGGAAACGTGATCCATCATGTAACATTATACTAGGCACCTAGAAATGTCAGGCGGGTTCTTTATAGACTGCCATTTACTCTCATGTATCATTTCAATGCCTGTAAATTAGGTTGTCATGGTTGACCGATTTATTGCTCTTAGAGTGTTTGCATTACTATGTTGAAAAAGTTTAATAATTAATTTTTAGCCTCGAGATGAAGTTGATCGACTTTTGTGCCCATAAAGTCCCTAACTATATGATTTGCCCTATTAATTAGTTCGTATCTGGGTTATTCTGAATCAGACCAGTTGAGGCTGGTGTCAATTGTGCAGTTAAGGCTGATCTAGCTAGGTTGGGACTGGTATTGAGCAAGGCCTGCTTTTAGTATCAACGAAGGTCTTCAATAAATCTAAGGATAGTTCTTTGTGGTAATATAAGTTTAAGGATTTTACAGCGTAACTAGATGTAAATGTTCTGGTTTGCTTCTTTTGTTTTGTTTGAAGAAAACTTGAGTTACGGTCTTCGCTTATAAGTTAAAGGATTTTACAGCGTAACTAGATGTAAATGTCAGTTTTTATCAAAAATTGTCTAGTTTGTGACGCAAAAGAACCTGCATTTGCGACGTTACAAACCAAAATTAAAAAGTCATCTGACATTATATGTTACAGCCACTAGAATTGGTAATTTGTATAGTGCCTTAAAAACAAAAAAGAGTGACACCTCTGAGTTTAAAGAGTTTTATAGCTCTGAGAGTAACAAAGACAACCTGATATGGCAGTCTTATAGCTCTAAGAGAGTAACAAAGACATCTTGATATGTCGGAATGAACCGTTACTAACTGAAGGTAAACTTTTCGGATTATGCTGGTTTTGTCGTGATGATTTTTGATTGCTATAGAACTATTTATCAATGACTCTTACGTACGATAAAAGTTGTACATTTTTTCAATTGTAACAAATAGGAGTACCCCCCCCCCCCCCCCCCCCCCCCCCTCTCAAAGAGTTCATGATCAATAAACATTCTTCTCATCTCATTCATTCCGGCTCCAATCTAAAAAATTTGGCATTTTGAAGAAGTCTCTGTGTTGGTTGCTGGTTCAGGTATCATTGCCATCCACCCACTTGAGCATTAAATAGCTTGCCTAAATAGTGTAAATACTGACAATATATATGTAACAACTCGCAATTTCAGGTTAATTACCATTCCCGGAAAATTTCACTATTCACTTTTACTATTCATTTTTCCCGAAACTTTCCCGAAAGTTGATTTTTATCTGATATTCTTGAGTGATAAATCATTTCCATGACAAATTAAATGTTTGACATTCGTCAGATCATTTTCGTGAAAGTTATTAAGGAATTACACGTTTTAGGGTAAAACGTCATTCAGAAATTCTACGTACAACGAAACTCGACCGCGTTAAGTGACCCCGCATCAGAAAAATGTTTGACACACTCATGATTTATTTGAGAATTAATCGTGACTGAGAAAAACATGACCAAAGACTTCCCAGCAGGTCACCCATGTCGGTACTATTCTCACATGAGCACGCTTAACCGAATGGACGATTAACCGTTAGACCACAAAACGAGTTTCTAAGACGTTTTGAGTTTTCAAACTTATTAGAAAAAGTCAACATAATTTTTCCCTCCTCCTTTGACCAAAAGTCATTTCTTGATTTTTAGGCTTACGGTTTGATGTCTAAAAGACATTTAACACCAACCGACACTAGACTGAGCCCAGTCTAGACATTATAAGTCATTTTAAATCATTTATATCATATTAGAAAAGTAACATTTTACTTTTCTCAGTTTTACGCAAAATTCGTACATTTTACGTATTACGCGTTTTAGACCCGTGTTTCCAGTTTTTAGCAGGGTTTACCACCCAAACGGAACCTACCACTCATTTTATATTTTATTATGGGACATATGGACATGTCTAACAATACTTTGAAGTTTCATAATTTTACGACACCCGGTTTTACGTTTTAAGGCATAATCATTTACGACTGGCATTTCCCGGAGTCAAGTTTCATCCAAATAACCAAGGATAATACCAAGCCAGGCCACCTCCCCCTCTTATCCATGTTGAACCGCCATATGGGGGGGGGGGGGAGTCACCCCTTGTGTGGCTTAATCTCCTAACTTGTGCTCTAGGATCTTTACATGTGTTCACCTTGGTCTCCAAGGTGTTGACTAGTCATGTTTTGTAACCTCCTCAAGACCCTATAAAAGCCCCTCCCCTCTCCTTATGGCCGGCCATCAATACACACCAAAACCCTTCACACTTAGCTTTATTTCTTCCTAGTTATAGCAAGGATCAAGTGCAAGTTCAAGATAGAAACCCTAGTTAGCTTATTATTCACCAAAACTCTTCCAAACCCTAACATACTTGGTGATTTCTCTTGAGTTTAAATCCACTCATTTCACCTCAATCTTCATCATCCATCTTTCAAGAATACCAAGGGTAGAAAGGTTGCATGAAGTGAAAAAGGGTTGAAGCAAGTCTATCAAAGTCCATTTCCTTACTAGTTACTCCTTTCTTTATTAGAAAGCCAAAAGTTGTAAGCCTAAACCTAACATGCTTCTTGTTAATTTCTCATGTTCATATCATTTACATGTTATTCTTGCTATATTATGTGTTGTAATTATGTCCATGATGTATCATGATGAGTAAAAGATGTTGTTGTAATGAATTATTGAAACAAGTTACTAAAACGAGCAAACTAATGAATTTCTTGGTAAGACCTGATCAAAATGGTAAAAATATGATATTTGATTATTACATATTGTGGTAGAGGACCTAAAAAGGAAACCATAGCAATTTGAACCACCCAAAACGAGTATACGAGTCAAAAGTTATGGCGATTTGAAATTACCAAAGATTTCCGGCAAAACTGCCAAATACCATTCTGATCAAATTTGGGTTTTGAAAGTCCCACTTCTGGTCCGATTCATCAAAAAGTTAAAACACAAAAGTTGTCCGGAACGACGTTTTCGTTCAGGAACAAAGAAGCTCGAGACCTAAAAATGCTTTCCGAGTGATAAAATTCTTCAAAATCTTAACAGCCCATTTTTAGACAAAGTCATTACATATAGGTTATGGTTTATGAAGACCAAAGGGGTCTTATGACCTATAATCAAGACCACAACCATGGCTAGAGCCAAGGTTGTGTCTCATGACCTTGGAACAAGGACCAAAGGTCATGGCTAGGCCATGACGAAATGACCATACCAACTTACATAGGCGTAAACATGAAACAATGAATTAGGCGATAACTTGAACATGCAATTTGGATCTACTTCACTTAAAAGGGAACCATGAGATTTTACCAAGAGAAAATGGTCATTCAAGACTTATGAAACTACCCCTAATAACAATCTTCATGTACTAATAAACTTTCCTAAGTTTATTCAAATATCGGACATGTAACTTTTCGGATCAAAACTTATATCTATATATTTCATCAACTACTACAATAGTAGGGAGCCTCATGTGAGGAGTTCATTATGTAAGCCGTCGAGTTGAGTTGTGGATTTACGAGTTAAAGTGTCCTGGCTCCTCGAACGCTTACTAACATGACTTCTGAATTATGTCGGCCCGAACGGTAGTGAACGATATACCAAAACATACATGTTTCATGAATCTTTCTTTCAAAGACTTACAATATACATCATACCACATCATGGACTAATGCAAGATATATATATAGGCACTACTTCATATTCTCTACTCCGATCCTAAGTCGCAACATTCTATTATAGGTTGCTCGTAGAAACCTTCGCGATTCGACCATCACATTCACTACTCACTACATAACTTAAGGTGAGTTCGTAGCCCCACTTTCTACTGTTTAACTACTTTACAAACCCATGGGGGGAATACATGCTATTATTTTTCTACTCGAACACGATGCTTTCTAATGTATGCTTCACGACGATGTTTTATTATCACTAAGTAACGATTGCCATGTTCGAAGTCCCTATATCATGAGCCATTAGTCACTACCTTTAGTGAGCGCGAATATTGTGAATAGATCTATTGGGATTGACGAATCCCATTTGTGTTGAACAACGATGAGTTCACACAAATGCACTATATTTGAGATTTAGCGGTATAACGGCAAAAGTACCTTGATAGGGCTTCTATAATGCCAATTTTGTTGGTTCGATGTTAATGTTTTGGTTGCATGAGCTTAGTGAAATAAATAACGATTTTGTTTTCTAAACATTGGTGTGAGTCTATAGCTCACACTACGACATATTGTGTTCAAACGATTTAACTAAACTCTACGAATATCACTCAACCTTTGTGTTGACCTCTCAAGCATGTATTTCAGGTTCATGACGATCAAGGATGGCACGGAAGGACACGGATACTCAAGAGGGCTATAAATTTCATTATCAT
Organism: Artemisia argyi; assembly: GCA_030686995.1. NCBI lineage: Eukaryota > Viridiplantae > Streptophyta > Magnoliopsida > Asterales > Asteraceae > Artemisia > Artemisia argyi. The sequence goes on along the minus strand of CM060687.1, from coordinate 190,784,205 downwards.
TCAAAAACACATTTATTATACATTGTAAACATGGAACCAATTGGGACCTCATTTTGTAAATCTCTGATATTTATACAATTTGAATGATAAATCTTTTAAAACGACTCAATTGGAGTTCGTTTTCTATTATTGTGACTATTGTGCTATCAAGTAACACCCAGTTCGAATTCCGCTGCATCCATGAATTGGGGGTGTTACAGATTGGTACCAGAGCCATGGTTATAGAGAAACGGGTCTAATTGAGACCTAAACTATAACCACACTACAAGCAAAAACATTTTATAGCCTTCCGATCTTCGTGTCTTCCATCCTCCAGACGATTATGGACTTATTAAGCATTTTATGCTACATGAACATATATGTATATTCATATATACACACTAGGCATTTTACACTACACGAACAAATACTAGTATATTTATATATACATTCGAGTTATTTTCAATCATTTTATCTAAACATATCTACATATGCCTATTCTATGGCATTTCGACACAACCACATTCTCCCAACCATGTTCCTACTCCAACATTTTATATCCAAGACATTGTAACTAATTACAATGGTCTTTTCTATTTCCCGGACATTGTATGACACAATGGTCTTAATCATTTCTCAAATGTTTTGAGTCACACAATGGTCTAATCTACTTCCGAGACATTGTGATTTGTGCAATGGTCTCTGGAATTATTCCACCACCTCATCAACATCATTTCATATGATCTATCGATTTCCAAACAAGAAATATGAAGATCTCTAAAGGATAACGAATACGAATATGTACTAGAGCCATTAACGAATACGAATATGTACTAGAGCCATTACCACCACCACTATCACTTCCCTTTGATATCCCTACATGTGATGAATTGGATCACTCACTATGGATTGTACCTCGACCACCATTGATCCAACAAGAAAACATGAAAACTACAGCTTCTCAAACTTCATCGACTCGTACCTCTATGACACAATAAACCAAGAAGTTGCCGATCAATCAGAACTGCTCGGACCTTCTAATCCACAATAAACTAGTGTGATGATACTAGTTAACTTTTGTACTACTAAACTGAAAGTATCAGTTAGTAAGTTTTGAAGAAGCTTGTAATAGGTTTCGATTTTGTAAATCAACCAACGTTGTACGAATAAAACTCTTGTTTTATACTATCATGTGTTATGCCTTTAAATCTTCAACATTATTATTCTATCATTTCCTATCAAAAATCATGCTTATCTCACAACTCTCTAATTACGATGTATCTTTTGAACAATAGAATCATGGCGCCAAAGAAAAAGACACCACCAACGATGACGCAAGCTGCCATCCGCAAACTGGTAAAGGACAGTGTCAATGCAGCACTTGTCACGGAACGAGCAGCCGTAGCTGCAGCAGCTGCAGCAGCTGCCGAAGCCGCCACAGCTGCTGGTGCTGCTGATGCTGCAGCAGCCGCTGAGGCTGCAGCAGCCGCTGATGCTGCAGCAGCCGCGGAAGCCGCCATTGCTGCGGAAGCTGCTATAGCTGCAGAGACTGCCAGAATTGCCAGTCTTAACCTTGGAGGACCGAACTCAACTACCCCTCCGGTGACCAATGTTACTACAGTACCAAAGGGTTGCTCGTTCATTTCCTACCTGAAATGTGAACCCATCAAATTCAAGGGTACTGAAGGGGCTGTAGGTTTGACCCGTTGGTTCGAAAAGGCGGAGTCGGTGTTCTTAGTTAGTAAATGTACCGAGGAGGATAAGGTTCAGTATGCCACGAGTACTCTGTTGAATGAGGCGTTGTCCTGGTGGAATTCAATTGCTCAACCCATGGGCATTGAGAATGCCTACAAAATTACTTGGGCTAATTTGAAACAAATGATGATCAAGGAATACTGTCCTCGCAGTGAAATACAGAAGTTGGAGGTTGAATTCTGGGATCATACTGTTAGGGGAAATGATATCATAACCTACAATCGTCGATTTCAAGAATTAAGGATACTTTGTCCAACAATGGTTTCCCCAAAGGAAAAATTGTTGGAAAGATATATCTGGGGACTTCCATCCAGCATACAAGGGCATGTAACTTCGGCAAATCCAAAGGAACTTGATGAAGCTATGCGGATGTCCCGCAGCCTCATGGACCAAGTGGTACGAATGACAGAAACCCGAAAGCAAACCAACAACAACACCAACAACACCAACAATACCAATAACCTCAACAACTCCAACTACAGTAACAACAATAACAATAGGAACAACAACAAGCGACCATGGGATGGTAACCATGGAAGTAACAACAATAACAACAACAACCAAACTCAAAACAACAACCAGCAAAACAAAAGACAAGAGACCGCAAAGGCTTATGTGGCTGCACCAACTAGAGGCTCAGGATATACCGGGAATGCTCCACTATGCAATAAGTGTAACTTCCACCACTCAGGTCCTTGCCCGGCTAAGTGTCGCAACTGTCAGAACACTGGACACCTTGCCAGAGATTGTAGAGTCAAGGATGTAGCTACCGGTAGCAACACACAACCGATAGTTATATGCTTCGGGTGTGGAGAAAGTGGACATTACAAGAACCAATGTCCCCAAAACCAAGGTCAACAAGTTGAAGACAACCAAGGGTGAACATATATGATAAGAGAAGAAGGAGCTTATCAGAATCTCAACAACAATGCAGAACAATGAAGTTTAGAACTTAGCAGTCATATTTATTTATGCACTTTGTTGTACTATGTGTATGTCATCCCTAGTAATGGGAGTTTTATGACTTAAGAATATTTATTGTTCAATAAACGACTCTTTGTGATAATTCTCATCTATTGTACTTTCTATCTCCAAACCAATTTGATTGTTTAGCAGACTATTACCATTCTATGAGACTTACTCAGTTATCTTATAAACCATTCAACAAATTTTACTTCAAGCTAATTTGTTATCACTTTGTTATTTCACATCATTTTATTCCAAGATATTCTACCACCATCCTAGAGAAATCATTTCGATGATACCACCCTATAAATCAATATCATGCCTTCATTTCCAACTTTCATCACAAACCACTAAATCTCAACATACCAAAATGAAGAACACAAACCTTCTTAACCTTCTCACCATCATCATCTTCACAACCCTTAAATCCCACAAGTTCACTTTCTGATATTGATGCACTTTTAAAGCTCAAATCATCCTTAGTTACACCACAAGCAAACTCATCAGCCTTACAAGATTGAATACCATACGTGACTAAACCGAACATCACATTATCGGTCCTAAATTATACATAGCCTGATCACCTATGTCTAATTCAGGAGGGATCATGTTATGCTGGGAGCAGTCACCTATATGTTTTCTTAGAAACAAACTTCTCATAAGTAAACTCATTCTACGCCATACCCTGAAACAACAAATCAAACTACATCACTCTAATCCTCATAAGTAACCACACATCTTTATCGACACCACTCCAACATATCACACACACAGAACTTCGGGACGAAGTTCCCCGTAAGGGGTGGAGACTGTAACAACTCGCAATTTCAGGTTAATTACCATTCCCGGAAAATTTCACTATTCACTTTTACTATTCATTTTTCCCGAAACTTTCCCGAAAGTTGATTTTTATCTGATATTCTTGAGTGATAAATCATTTCCATGACAAATTAAATGTTTGACATTCGTCAGATCATTTTCGTGAAAGTTATTAAGGAATTACACGTTTTAGGGTAAAACGTCATTCAGAAATTCTACGTACAACGAAACTCGACCGCGTTAAGTGACCCCGCATCAGAAAAATGTTTGACACACTCATGATTTATTTGAGAATTAATCGTGACTGAGAAAAACATGACCAAAGACTTCCCAGCAGGTCACCCATGTCGGTACTATTCTCACATGAGCACGCTTAACCGAATGGACGATTAACCGTTAGACCACAAAACGAGTTTCTAAGACGTTTTGAGTTTTCAAACTTATTAGAAAAAGTCAACATAATTTTTCCCTCCTCCTTTGACCAAAAGTCATTTCTTGATTTTTAGGCTTACGGTTTGATGTCTAAAAGACATTTAACACCAACCGACACTAGACTGAGCCCAGTCTAGACATTATAAGTCATTTTAAATCATTTATATCATATTAGAAAAGTAACATTTTACTTTTCTCAGTTTTACGCAAAATTCGTACATTTTACGTATTACGCGTTTTAGACCCGTGTTTCCAGTTTTTAGCAGGGTTTACCACCCAAACGGAACCTACCACTCATTTTATATTTTATTATGGGACATATGGACATGTCTAACAATACTTTGAAGTTTCATAATTTTACGACACCCGGTTTTACGTTTTAAGGCATAATCATTTACGACTGGCATTTCCCGGAGTCAAGTTTCATCCAAATAACCAAGGATAATACCAAGCCAAGCCACCTCCCCCTCTTATCCATGTTGAACCGCCATATGGGGGGGGGAGTCACCCCTTGTGTGGCTTAATCTCCTAACTTGTGCTCTAGGATCTTTACATGTGTTCACCTTGGTCTCCAAGGTGTTGACTAGTCATGTTTTGTAACCTCCTCAAGACCCTATAAAAGCCCCTCCCCTCTCCTTATGGCCGGCCATCAACACACACCAAAACCCTTCACACTTAGCTTTATTTCTTCCTAGTTATAGCAAGGATCAAGTGCAAGTTCAAGATAGAAACCCTAGTTAGCTTATTATTCACCAAAACTCTTCCAAACCCTAACATACTTGGTGATTTCTCTTGAGTTTAAATCCACTCATTTCACCTCAATCTTCATCATCCATCTTTCAAGAATACCAAGGGTAGAAAGGTTGCATGAAGTGAAAAAGGGTTGAAGCAAGTCTATCAAAGTCCATTTCCTTACTAGTTACTCCTTTCTTTATTAGAAAGCCAAAAGTTGTAAGCCTAAACCTAACATGCTTCTTGTTAATTTCTCATGTTCATATCATTTACATGTTATTCTTGCTATATTATGTGTTGTAATTATGTCCATGATGTATCATGATGAGTAAAAGATGTTGTTGTAATGAATTATTGAAACAAGTTACTAAAACGAGCAAACTAATGAATTTCTTGGTAAGACCTGATCAAAATGGTAAAAATATGATATTTGATTATTACATATTGTGGTAGAGGACCTAAAAAGGAAACCATAGCAATTTGAACCACCCAAAACGAGTATACGAGTCAAAAGTTATGGCGATTTGAAATTACCAAAGATTTCCGGCAAAACTGCCAAATACCATTCTGATCAAATTTGGGTTTTGAAAGTCCCACTTCTGGTCCGATTCATCAAAAAGTTAAAACACGAAAGTTGTCCGGAACGACGTTTTCGTTCAGGAACAAAGAAACTCGAGACCTAAAAATGCTTTCCGAGTGATAAAATTCTTCAAAATCTTAACAGCCCATTTTTAGACAAAGTCATTACATATAGGTTATGGTTTATGAAGACCAAAGGGGTCTTATGACCTATAATCAAGACCACAACCATGGCTAGAGCCAAGGTTGTGTCTCATGACCTTGGAACAAGGACCAAAGGTCATGGCTAGGCCATGACGAAATGACCATACCAACTTACATAGGCGTAAACATGAAACAATGAATTAGGCGATAACTTGAACATGCAATTTGGATCTACTTCACTTAAAAGGGAACCATGAGATTTTACCAAGAGAAAATGGTCATTCAAGACTTATGAAACTACCCCTAATAACAATCTTCATGTACTAATAAACTTTCCTAAGTTTATTCAAATATCGGACATGTAACTTTTCGGATCAAAACTTATATCTATATATTTCATCAACTACTACAATAGTAGGGAGCCTCATGTGAGGAGTTCATTATGTAAGCCGTCGAGTTGAGTTGTGGATTTACGAGTTAAAGTGTCCTGGCTCCTCGAACGCTTACTAACATGACTTCTGAATTATGTCGGCCCGAACGGTAGTGAACGATATACCAAAACATACATGTTTCATGAATCTTTCTTTCAAAGACTTACAATATACATCATACCACATCATGGACTAATGCAAGATATATATATAGGCACTACTTCATATTCTCTACTCCGATCCTAAGTCGCAACATTCTATTATAGGTTGCTCGTAGAAACCTTCGCGATTCGACCATCACATTCACTACTCACTACATAACTTAAGGTGAGTTCGTAGCCCCACTTTCTACTGTTTAACTACTTTACAAACCCATGGGGGGAATACATGCTATTATTTTTCTACTCGAACACGATGCTTTCTAATGTATGCTTCACGACGATGTTTTATTATCACTAAGTAACGATTGCCATGTTCGAAGTCCCTATATCATGAGCCATTAGTCACTACCTTTAGTGAGCGCGAATATTGTGAATAGATCTATTGGGATTGACGAATCCCATTTGTGTTGAACAACGATGAGTTCACACAAATGCACTATATTTGAGATTTAGCGGTATAACGGCAAAAGTACCTTGATAGGGCTTCTATAATGCCAATTTTGTTGGTTCGATGTTAATGTTTTGGTTGCATGAGCTTAGTGAAATAAATAACGATTTTGTTTTCTAAACATTGGTGTGAGTCTATAGCTCACACTACGACATATTGTGTTCAAACGATTTAACTAAACTCTACGAATATCACTCAACCTTTGTGTTGACCTCTCAAGCATGTATTTCAGGTTCATGACGATCAAGGATGGCACGGAAGGACACGGATACTTAAGAGGGCTATAAATTTCATTATCATTCAAAAACACATTTATTATACATTGTAAACATGGAACCAATTGGGACCTCATTTTGTAAATCTCTGATATTTATACAATTTGAATGATAAATCTTTTAAAACGACTCAATTGGAGTTCGTTTTCTATTATTGTGACTATTGTGCTATCAAGTAACACCCAGTTCGAATTCCGCTGCATCCATGAATTGGGGGTGTTACAGATTGGTACCAGAGCCATGGTTATAGAGAAACGGGTCTAATTGAGACCTAAACTATAACCACACTACAAGCAAAAACATTTTATAGCCTTCCGATCTTCGTGTCTTCCATCCTCCAGACGATTATGGACTTATTAAGCATTTTATGCTACATGAACATATATGTATATTCATATATACACACTAGGCATTTTACACTACACGAACAAATACTAGTATATTTATATATACATTCGAGTTATTTTCAATCATTTTATCTAAACATATCTACATATGCCTATTCTATGGCATTTCGACACAACCACATTCTCCCAACCATGTTCCTACTCCAACATTTTATATCCAAGACATTGTAACTAATTACAATGGTCTTTTCTATTTCCCGGACATTGTATGACACAATGGTCTTAATCATTTCTCAAATGTTTTGAGTCACACAATGGTCTAATCTACTTCCGAGACATTGTGATTTGTGCAATGGTCTCTGGAATTATTCCACCACCTCATCAACATCATTTCATATGATCTATCGATTTCCAAACAAGAAATATGAAGATCTCTAAAGGATAACGAATACGAATATGTACTAGAGCCATTAACGAATACGAATATGTACTAGAGCCATTACCACCACCACTATCACTTCCCTTTGATATCCCTACATGTGATGAATTGGATCACTCACTATGGATTGTACCTCGACCACCATTGATCCAACAAGAAAACATGAAAACTACAGCTTCTCAAACTTCATCGACTCGTACCTCTATGACACAATAAACCAAGAAGTTGCCGATCAATCAGAACTGCTCGGACCTTCTAATCCACAATAAACTAGTGTGATGATACTAGTTAACTTTTGTACTACTAAACTGAAAGTATCAGTTAGTAAGTTTTGAAGAAGCTTGTAATAGGTTTCGATTTTGTAAATCAACCAACGTTGTACGAATAAAAATCTTGTTTTATACTATCATGTGTTATGCCTTTAAATCTTCAACATTATTATTCTATCATTTCCTATCAAAAATCATGCTTATCTCACAACTCTCTAATTACGATGTATCTTTTGAACAATAGAATCATGGCGCCAAAGAAAAAGACACCACCAACGATGACGCAAGCTGCCATCCGCAAACTGGTAAAGGACAATGTCAATGCAGCACTTGTCACGGAACGAGCAGCCGTAGCTGCAGCAGCTGCCGAAGCCGCCACAGCTGCTGGTGCTGCTGATGCTGCAGCAGCCGCTGAGGCTGCAGCAGCCGCTGATGCTGCAGCAGCCGCGGAAGCCGCCATTGCTGCGGAAGCTGCTATAGCTGCAGAGACTGCCAGAATTGCCAGTCTTAACCTTGGAGGACCGAACTCAACTACCCCTCCGGTGACCAATGTTACTACAGTACCAAAGGGTTGCTCGTTCATTTCCTACCTGAAATGTGAACCCATCAAATTCAAGGGTACTGAAGGGGCTGTAGGTTTGACCCGTTGGTTCGAAAAGGCGGAGTCGGTGTTCTTAGTTAGTAAATGTACCGAGGAGGATAAGGTTCAGTATGCCACGAGTACTCTGTTGAATGAGGCGTTGTCCTGGTGGAATTCAATTGCTCAACCCATGGGCATTGAGAATGCCTACAAAATTACTTGGGCTAATTTGAAACAAATGATGATCAAGGAATACTGTCCTCGCAGTGAAATACAGAAGTTGGAGGTTGAATTCTGGGATCATACTGTTAGGGGAAATGATATCATAACCTACAATCGTCGATTTCAAGAATTAAGGATACTTTGTCCAACAATGGTTTCCCCAAAGGAAAAATTGTTGGAAAGATATATCTGGGGACTTCCATCCAGCATACAAGGGCATGTAACTTCGGCAAATCCAAAGGAACTTGATGAAGCTATGCGGATGTCCCGCAGCCTCATGGACCAAGTGGTACGAATGACAGAAACCCGAAAGCAAACCAACAACAACACCAACAACACCAACAATACCAATAACCTCAACAACTCCAACTACAGTAACAACAATAACAATAGGAACAACAACAAGCGACCATGGGATGGTAACCATGGAAGTAACAACAATAACAACAACAACCAAACTCAAAACAACAACCAGCAAAACAAAAGACAAGAGACCGCAAAGGCTTATGTGGCTGCACCAACTAGAGGCTCAGGATATACCGGGAATGCTCCACTATGCAATAAGTGTAACTTCCACCACTCAGGTCCTTGCCCGGCTAAGTGTCGCAACTGTCAGAACACTGGACACCTTGCCAGAGATTGTAGAGTCAAGGATGTAGCTACCGGTAGCAACACACAACCGATAGTTATATGCTTCGGGTGTGGAGAAAGTGGACATTACAAGAACCAATGTCCCCAAAACCAAGGTCAACAAGTTGAAGACAACCAAGGGTGAACATATATGATAAGAGAAGAAGGAGCTTATCAGAATCTCAACAACAATGCAGAACAATGAAGTTTAGAACTTAGCAGTCATATTTATTTATGCACTTTGTTGTACTATGTGTATGTCATCCCTAGTAATGGGAGTTTTATGACTTAAGAATATTTATTGTTCAATAAACGACTCTTTGTGATAATTCTCATCTATTGTACTTTCTATCTCCAAACCAATTTGATTGTTTAGCAGACTATTACCATTCTATGAGACTTACTCAGTTATCTTATAAACCATTCAACAAATTTTACTTCAAGCTAATTTGTTATCACTTTGTTATTTCACATCATTTTATTCCAAGATATTCTACCACCATCCTAGAGAAATCATTTCGATGATACCACCCTATAAATCAATATCATGCCTTCATTTCCAACTTTCATCACAAACCACTAAATCTCAACATACCAAAATGAAGAACACAAACCTTCTTAACCTTCTCACCATCATCATCTTCACAACCCTTAAATCCCACAAGTTCACTTTCTGATATTGATGCACTTTTAAAGCTCAAATCATCCTTAGTTACACCACAAGCAAACTCATCAGCCTTACAAGATTGAATACCATACGTGACTAAACCGAACATCACATTATCGGTCCTAAATTATACATAGCCTGATCACCTATGTCTAATTCAGGAGGGATCATGTTATGCTGGGAGCAGTCACCTATATGTTTTCTTAGAAACAAACTTCTCATAAGTAAACTCATTCTACGCCATACCCTGAAACAACAAATCAAACTACATCACTCTAATCCTCATAAGTAACCACACATCTTTATCGACACCACTCCAACATATCACACACACAGAACTTCGGGACGAAGTTCCCCGTAAGGGGTGGAGACTGTAACAACTCGCAATTTCAGGTTAATTACCATTCCCGGAAAATTTCACTATTCACTTTTACTATTCATTTTTCCCGAAACTTTCCCGAAAGTTGATTTTTATCTGATATTCTTGAGTGATAAATCATTTCCATGACAAATTAAATGTTTGACATTCGTCAGATCATTTTCGTGAAAGTTATTAAGGAATTACACGTTTTAGGGTAAAACGTCATTCAGAAATTCTACGTACAACGAAACTCGACCGCGTTAAGTGACCCCGCATCAGAAAAATGTTTGACACACTCATGATTTATTTGAGAATTAATCGTGACTGAGAAAAACATGACCAAAGACTTCCCAGCAGGTCACCCATGTCGGTACTATTCTCACATGAGCACGCTTAACCGAATGGACGATTAACCGTTAGACCACAAAACGAGTTTCTAAGACGTTTTGAGTTTTCAAACTTATTAGAAAAAGTCAACATAATTTTTCCCTCCTCCTTTGACCAAAAGTCATTTCTTGATTTTTAGGCTTACGGTTTGATGTCTAAAAGACATTTAACACCAACCGACACTAGACTGAGCCCAGTCTAGACATTATAAGTCATTTTAAATCATTTATATCATATTAGAAAAGTAACATTTTACTTTTCTCAGTTTTACGCAAAATTCGTACATTTTACGTATTACGCGTTTTAGACCCGTGTTTCCAGTTTTTAGCAGGGTTTACCACCCAAACGGAACCTACCACTCATTTTATATTTTATTATGGGACATATGGACATGTCTAACAATACTTTGAAGTTTCATAATTTTACGACACCCGGTTTTACGTTTTAAGGCATAATCATTTACGACTGGCATTTCCCGGAGTCAAGTTTCATCCAAATAACCAAGGATAATACCAAGCCAAGCCACCTCCCCCTCTTATCCATGTTGAACCGCCATATGGGGGGGGGGGGAGTCACCCCTTGTGTGGCTTAATCTCCTAACTTGTGCTCTAGGATCTTTACATGTGTTCACCTTGGTCTCCAAGGTGTTGACTAGTCATGTTTTGTAACCTCCTCAAGACCCTATAAAAGCCCCTCCCCTCTCCTTATGGCCGGCCATCAACACACACCAAAACCCTTCACACTTAGCTTTATTTCTTCCTAGTTATAGCAAGGATCAAGTGCAAGTTCAAGATAGAAACCCTAGTTAGCTTATTATTCACCAAAACTCTTCCAAACCCTAACATACTTGGTGATTTCTCTTGAGTTTAAATCCACTCATTTCACCTCAATCTTCATCATCCATCTTTCAAGAATACCAAGGGTAGAAAGGTTGCATGAAGTGAAAAAGGGTTGAAGCAAGTCTATCAAAGTCCATTTCCTTACTAGTTACTCCTTTCTTTATTAGAAAGCCAAAAGTTGTAAGCCTAAACCTAACATGCTTCTTGTTAATTTCTCATGTTCATATCATTTACATGTTATTCTTGCTATATTATGTGTTGTAATTATGTCCATGATGTATCATGATGAGTAAAAGATGTTGTTGTAATGAATTATTGAAACAAGTTACTAAAACGAGCAAACTAATGAATTTCTTGGTAAGACCTGATCAAAATGGTAAAAATATGATATTTGATTATTACATATTGTGGTAGAGGACCTAAAAAGGAAACCATAGCAATTTGAACCACCCAAAACGAGTATACGAGTCAAAAGTTATGGCGATTTGAAATTACCAAAGATTTCCGGCAAAACTGCCAAATACCATTCTGATCAAATTTGGGTTTTGAAAGTCCCACTTCTGGTCCGATTCATCAAAAAGTTAAAACACGAAAGTTGTCCGGAACGACGTTTTCGTTCAGGAACAAAGAAACTCGAGACCTAAAAATGCTTTCCGAGTGATAAAATTCTTCAAAATCTTAACAGCCCATTTTTAGACAAAGTCATTACATATAGGTTATGGTTTATGAAGACCAAAGGGGTCTTATGACCTATAATCAAGACCACAACCATGGCTAGAGCCAAGGTTGTGTCTCATGACCTTGGAACAAGGACCAAAGGTCATGGCTAGGCCATGACGAAATGACCATACCAACTTACATAGGCGTAAACATGAAACAATGAATTAGGCGATAACTTGAACATGCAATTTGGATCTACTTCACTTAAAAGGGAACCATGAGATTTTACCAAGAGAAAATGGTCATTCAAGACTTATGAAACTACCCCTAATAACAATCTTCATGTACTAATAAACTTTCCTAAGTTTATTCAAATATCGGACATGTAACTTTTCGGATCAAAACTTATATCTATATATTTCATCAACTACTACAATAGTAGGGAGCCTCATGTGAGGAGTTCATTATGTAAGCCGTCGAGTTGAGTTGTGGATTTACGAGTTAAAGTGTCCTGGCTCCTCGAACGCTTACTAACATGACTTCTGAATTATGTCGGCCCGAACGGTAGTGAACGATATACCAAAACATACATGTTTCATGAATCTTTCTTTCAAAGACTTACAATATACATCATACCACATCATGGACTAATGCAAGATATATATATAGGCACTACTTCATATTCTCTACTCCGATCCTAAGTCGCAACATTCTATTATAGGTTGCTCGTAGAAACCTTCGCGATTCGACCATCACATTCACTACTCACTACATAACTTAAGGTGAGTTCGTAGCCCCACTTTCTACTGTTTAACTACTTTACAAACCCATGGGGGGAATACATGCTATTATTTTTCTACTCGAACACGATGCTTTCTAATGTATGCTTCACGACGATGTTTTATTATCACTAAGTAACGATTGCCATGTTCGAAGTCCCTATATCATGAGCCATTAGTCACTACCTTTAGTGAGCGCGAATATTGTGAATAGATCTATTGGGATTGACGAATCCCATTTGTGTTGAACAACGATGAGTTCACACAAATGCACTATATTTGAGATTTAGCGGTATAACGGCAAAAGTACCTTGATAGGGCTTCTATAATGCCAATTTTGTTGGTTCGATGTTAATGTTTTGGTTGCATGAGCTTAGTGAAATAAATAACGATTTTGTTTTCTAAACATTGGTGTGAGTCTATAGCTCACACTACGACATATTGTGTTCAAACGATTTAACTAAACTCTACGAATATCACTCAACCTTTGTGTTGACCTCTCAAGCATATATTTCAGGTTCATGACGATCAAGGATGGCACGGAAGGACACGGATACTCAAGAGGGCTATAAATTTCATTATCATTCAAAAACACATTTATTATACATTGTAAACATGGAACCAATTGGGACCTCATTTTGTAAATCTCTGATATTTATACAATTTGAATGATAAATCTTTTAAAACGACTCAATTGGAGTTCGTTTTCTATTATTGTGACTATTGTGCTATCAAGTAACACCCAGTTCGAATTCCGCTGCATCCATGAATTGGGGGTGTTACAATATATCAGTAAAACAAAGTTCGCCCGTCATAAATGGTTCATGTTTTGCAAGTACCACATGTAATTAAAGTTATACACGTTAACACATACAGAGGATATTATAGTTGGCGTGTTTGTTTACTTAGCTTAATCTAATATTCTTTTGTTCACTTACATGAGTAAAGAAACGCAAGTGAACAAAAATGTCATGTATAGTAACGACAATGATTGTTTTGATTCAAAATGCTGAAGTATTTTAGAGTATGAGTCCAGCACAATCCTTGTTAATTTTAGAGTTAATTACATAAGTGTCAGTGTGGTTTGTCGGATTTTACAGGTTTAGTCATGATACTTTTTTTTCGTTAGGTCATAAGGATAATGTGTTTCGTATGTTATTAATCAACCGAATAATAGTTATATGGAATACAAACCCTACCAATAGATACTCGGGCTTAGCCCATACAAACTACAATGGGCTATACTAAACATACGACTAACAGTTTTGTAAGTTGAGTTGTTGATCATCATGGTCATTGTGGTTTGTCGGATGTAACAGGTTTATAGTTTTTGGTGATTAATGTATACTTAACTGTTTTACGAAAAATAAAAAGAAAGTTTACACCGATAAAGTAATTTTATACAAAATTTATCACAAACCCATTTTACTTGTCACTTAAAACATTCCCAGTTAACCTTCACACACGGTTATTATATAAATATGTGAACTGATGGGGATCTTACTGCTTCATCTGACTTAATTAATGAGCTCGTTCATGATGAGTCTCTTGACGCCAAACCTTCCCAATTTCTTACAGTGAAATCATTAAATAAGCTTATTGAAGATAAATTGTATGATGGAGAGGTCTTGAACTCATTAAAAAGGAATTCTTAGGTGCATTGAGTGTTTGGCAAATAAACTAGAAAATAAATAAGGCGGAACCAGAGCAGGAGACACATGTAGATGCAGAATTAAACATATGTAGATGGAACCGGAGTTAAATGAGACTAATGCAAACAGAACCAAATACAGAACCAGAGCGAATCAGATGAAACAAGGTAGAAACAGACATAACCAACCAGATGCAAAACCATTATTGTTGCCAAAGCAAATTCAGAACCAGAGCAAATCAGATGGAACATGGCAGAATCAAACATAACCAACCAAATGCAAACCATTATGTAATCAGAGCAAAATCAGATAACATACCATATGTGTTGTGACTGTCGTCAGAATCATATTGGTACAAGAGCAAAATCAGAAAATAAAGAACCCAAAACCCGTAGCAAAACAATACAAAAATTCAAACAAACCATTGCTTCCTTATGAAACCCAAAAGCGAGCAGTTAACATCATTTCTTCTCTTGAGAAAATTTATAGTCCTTGAATTGAGAACTGCTCTACAAAGTAGAGCTTCTCTGATCCCTAAACTATATGAGTTTAACCCTAGTGATCTAACGGTTTCATAGGTCTGTCGTCTTCTCGTCTTTTTTAGGCTGAATGTGTGGGTTTTGCGCTTCGTCTTGTAGCATTCTCTTCTTTTCTCTTTGCCTTTGAATATCATCGCTGTTTCCAGTAAAAGTTGGCCGAAACTCAAGGCCACATATGACGAGGCCAGACATAGTTCCTTCATGACTTGTAAACTTCATATAGATAGAAAGAGAGTCATTCTTGAAATCACGAGTAGAGTTAAATTTCCACAGGTGAATCTCCATCCATCCATCTTCCCTTTGTAGTGGAACCCGTGTAATATCATTTATATTCAATGGGCTTGGGATAATAAAATAGAAAAATTCAGCCTCTTCATTTACTTGGTGGAGTAGATCTCGTACCTTCACCGGATTATGCAGCCCCTTACCTTCTTCCGAAAGCTTGAGTACAAGGTAACACACGTATTCTGTATCCGGTGACAACATTTGACTTCTGATCGTGCAATTAATGTAGAATACTTGTTGTGGCAAAAGCTCAAGCACCTCTGGAAATCTGCATGTACAATATATAATATGATTTACGTATTTCATAGAAACAAAACAAAATAACTTGAAGACTCAAAATACCAAATCTGTACAGTTTTTGTCACCTACATATTCACTTATCTTCATTCTTCAGTATTTTACTTTACAACTAAGAAGATTTGGACCTCTTATTATTAAACGTAGTTTTTCGTGAGACATTTTCAAATATTTGTCCAAGCATGCATTGTTATTATATGCAATAAAAAAGTTTAATGATTAAAGGAAACTGTAACAAATTAAGCAAACCTGGAATGGGCTGATGGTTTTAAAGTAAAAAGATCCACATTAGAAAATTTATATACAACTGCCTTTGCCGAAAGCACAAGAAGTTTCTTTCCATTCAATTCGCCCATCCAGAGCAACTCGCCATAGTTGCTGCGTATCTTAGATAGTTCTTCAGTTGGCAATTGTTGCACCTGATCCAAATTGAAGTTTGATTTCAAGACTTGTTGGACTTCCATCAACTTTCCGATTTCTTCATGCTTCACCTGTGTACAAATTATGTTAAATATGCAGCATAAATACGATTTTTTTATACGTAAATATTTTTATTTTTTTTTTGCCATGCATCCAATCCCTTTATGCAATACTAACAAATGAATATTAAATAGAGCCAAGGTATATTTCCATACTCACTTTGTCAATGGCTCGAAATTCAATGCCTTCAACATAAATCGCACTATCTCCACAATAGTATGACGAAAAGCTCTCTAGTAGAAACGTAAACATGACATCTTCTTTCTGATTCATGAATCGGTACAACTCAATTCTCATCCACTCTTCGTCTCTCTGTTTTGCAAAATACGCATGTAGATTTTCTGAGCCCACTCTATACTTTAGGTTAACATACATTGGTTTAGTTGAAACTTTTCTTGAATCACAAAGTTTGAAGAGTAAATAGACCCCATAAACAACATTCGGAGATAATAATCGAGTATCTATCTTAATTTCGATGTTCAAATTGGAAACATCTGACATCTCCACTAGTGTCCCAAACCTGCACATATTATAAACATCCAAGTCAAAATCAGTCATAGCCTTTATTCCCATACACTTCTACTTTTGAATTTCGTAATTTATTAGAACAAGAGTCTAAATTCTATATTAGAATTTAGTGTACCAAACAAATCTCTACTTAGATAAAGGTAAGAATATTATACTCCTTAAAAAACACTATCAAGATGCTAGCAAAATTTATAATTCACGGACATGAGAACAAAGGACCCAAAACAGGGGCATACCTCAACTGCCTTATTAGAAGGTTTATAAAATTATAGTTCTCAATCATATAGTGAGTATTAAACTCTATTTTGTCATGTACAACATCAGTTCTCATTGCTGATTTGTATGTATACAGGACTAGTCTTGTTATTAACCTGATGAGAAAGCACTATTCCTCTGTTGATTAGCGCAGGGGGTTACCAGAATAGAGTCAAAAGGGATTTAAATATGTTTTGTGTAAGGGCAGACAACATTTTGATAAGCAAGTGTATTACAGTGGCAAAATGTAATGCTACCGTAAACAATTTGTTATGCATTAAATGGTAGAGTAACTAAACTCAAAATTAAAAAATGTAATTAAAATATAATTCTATTAACACTGCATACGTATGCTTATGACTTACTAATAAAGTTAGAAATCAGGTATAGAGAATAACCTTGATTCTGGAAGAGATTTCCACTCATGCGGACAACTACCTATGTAAGAAAACCTTGTCGCTGAAACCATTTCATTTCTTTCTCTATAACCATCGAATGACAGCAACTGTTATACAAAAAATAAATCAATTAGACTCAATGTTATGATGTGTAATATAAATGCATATGTGATTATGAACTATCCTTCAAAAGGTAAAAGATGCATAGTGTTAAAGTTTATGGATAAATATTAATATTTGTATGACTAGAATCGAACTCGAGACCTCGGGATTGCACACGTTACGAATGAGTATTAAGAAATAATAATTAATATATTTATATATTTATTATTATACACAAGTATGTAACGATCGTTGGTATTTACCGTTAATGACTAACGACCGTTATATAAGGAAAGAATTATGTGATAATAATTGGTAAGTCAAGAAGCTTCCGGATTCCCTTTGGGATCATATGGCCGATCGGTTAGGCTTGGGGAAACCCAATCCCACACCAACTTGAGCTCCAAGTTATTAACACTATAAATACAAATTAAGGGTCATTAGTTTTTGTAACTTTTGTACACAATATTAAACCCTAAATTTGTGTTTTCTTTCTTTGTATGCTAATCGGCCGAACACCCCTTTAAGGGTGATTCGACTTTTGTTTTTTATAAAACAAAATTGTTTCTTGTGTTGTTACTAGCATCACCTTAATACGGTTTAATTCGTGTGTACAAGAACGAGGTAACAACATACTTTTGTTGTTATCAAGGGATCGATTAACAAAACGGTAAGGGGTTAATCATTGATCCATATAAACCCTAATTAGGGTTCATCACATGTTCAAGATTATTAGTTGATTCTTGTTTTGCTAGAATCACTAAAGGTACGTTCCTATTTAATTTATGTTAATCTTTTATATGTTATAGATGTTCCTACGCTTCCGCATATGTGTTTACCTGTTTATATGATTGTCATGTTATTTAAATTCTAACAGTGGTATCACGAGCTTGCTATAACATGTAATTGATTACATAAAACACATAAAAAAACGAATTTTGATTGTTTTAGATACATGTTTTGGATCTAGGGTTTTGTTTTTTTTTTTAATTTTTTCGAAACCCTAACCCTAATTTTGGGGGGGGTCGATTTATTCCATGAACCCTAATTAGGGTTTGTGGTTTTATTAATTAATTGGATTAGAAACCCTAGGTTGCCTACATGTTTATGTGTTATTTGGGCGTATCCTTGACCTAATTGGTTATTGTTATGCTTTGATCCGTGACGAAACATGCATGTTAGTCATGGGTTATTAATTGTTTATTAATTGTTAAGCTTTTTCACATGTTTAGATAGATCTAACATTGGGGAAGACCCCATAATTATTAAAATCAATTATGTGTTATGTGGTATGTGATTAGCTTTGGCCTACGCAATTGACTTGTCAATGTATGTGGCTCACTTCCATTAAGAGGTGAAGGCCCTAGTTAATTATATACATATAAAAACCTAGAATTGATTTTGTTAGGATCTTTTCTAAAAAGATTGCATGTGGCTAATTGTTTCACCTTTATAATTGTTATGTTATTAGTTGTTTTGATTTGTCTTTATTACTTGTTTTATTGTTTAATTGTTGGACACGTTTGTAAGCAATAAAAGGGTAATTTTTAATAAAGAAAATAATATGGGCTAATAACGGTGAAACAAAAGTGATAAAGTAAGAATCTTGCAAGGTCTTAAGTGCCGCTAGTGGTCCGATTCGCACGGTAATCAGCTCCCAGCCGAGACTAGCAAAATTCATACTTTATTACATGATTTTGAGATTGAATCCATAAACTTTTGCTTGATTGATGTTTTGTACAAATATGCTTTTAAAATTAAGTCCTTTAAGACGATATTCATAACCGTGATTTGAAGGCTTAGAAAAGAGCCTTAGAGTCTGCCTTGGTTATCACAATCTTGAATATGTCTTAAACAAATTACTTTTAAAATCATAATTGTAGAAAGTCATCTTAGGGTTTATTAAACCTCAAGTAAAACTTTGTGTATTAATTTCACGAATTGGTAATAAAAGGTTTTGAAAACTTATGTTATAAAGATGAGTGCATGCATCTTTATACATGTTTTGATTTTCACATCAAAAATTTATACCCTAAAATTTAAGTTACATGCCATCTAACTATAAGAAACACTTGAAGTTATTATTTAGTAAACGTGAGACGCAGGCTAAATTTTAATGACAAGGTAAATTTACGAGTGTGCGTGAGACCACACATGGAGAATTTGCAGCTTCTAAGTTAGACGATTTAATTAAGTTGATGCGTGAGACCTAGAGCTTAAGGCATGAGATGGGATGAAACATGCTTACATGACAAATTGATGAATCAATTTGATGTAAATCCTATAATGATCTAGGAATAGGAAAAGTGTTTGCCAATTATTGTTCGACAGATTACCATATTTTATACTTTCACCACTAGCAGATCAACTGATGTGGTGGAATCTATGTAAAGTTGGATGCTAGATTTTCAAGAAATAAGTTGGTTATATGAATATAACCTTGGGTATTATATTTTCTTGGAAATATAAATTATCAAAAATACTAAAATTGAATTTTGTAAATTCTTTAAATGTATTAATGCAACTCAAAACCGTAAACGTAAGTTATTCTTTTAATTGATCTACACCCGTTAGGGTTTTTGGTTAGAGTCAATGTTACAAAAAGAATAAATATAGTCTTCTTTCCATTAGGAGAAGTGTGAGACTTAAATCCTAATCCTTTTCATGAATGAGAAAGGTATAATAGAATGATTAGAATTGTCTAAATTCTAAATACATAACTCATAGCAAAATTTAATAGTAAGATTATTTGCACTTTATGAGTTATTAAATTAGAAGCTAGACTGATTACTGCATAATGGTAAAAGACGAATTAGATTATTTTATCTAGTTGTTTTGGTTTGATCATTTACTGATACTACATACAATTGTTGGAATGGTAAATCTATAAAGGAAGAAATTGCATGCCCAGTTTTTTCAAGTTAATAGTTTGAAATGTGATGAATCACATTTAAGTAGTAGATTACGTCCTTTTATAACCTATATAATTGTTTGAATGGGTTTTCTTAAAAGATGTAGGAAAGTATACAAGCACACTATTTACTTTTACTGATAATGACACATTTGCAATGTTGTCAAATTCAGTGGGAGTATTGTGTTCTTATGGCTGAATAAGGGATTATTGTTATGTTCTCTAATTCAATGGGAGTTACAAGACTTATTGTCTTGATTGTAACTTAGATTATCTTTTGAATACCTCAAGGTAATTACTTTCCAAATACAGACACTAATATTTTCAAGGATAGTCATGTACGTTTCCTTGATTAACTGAGTAAACTCTATATCTACTAAGTTATGTTAATCACACAAATCATATTGTTCACATTAACAAATGCGTGCGTGTTGTTTATATGATACATGGTGTTGTACCATGCACAAGTGGGAGAAATCTTCATTATGTGCAAAGTACAACACATAAGAATATGATTTAAAGAATCCTCTTAACTGTAAAGTAAGAGATTATAATTCTAATTAGATTAATACATCTAATCTAAGAAACACTTGGTGTTAAAATTTAGTAAACGTGAGACGCAGACTAAATATTAACAACAAGGTGAATTTCCATGTATGCGTGAGACCAACATGAATAATTTACAGTTTCTAAATTAGACATCTATTAGAACATTGTGTCAAATAACAATACTACTTCAGCTTTAATATTTATGTATTATTGGAATGACATAAATGCATGAAGTAATATAATACTACTTCAATAATTATGTATTCTTAGAATGACATAAATAAATAAAGTAGTGTGTTAACTTGAAAATATTATTGAAACCAAATGATGGTGTTCATGTTTACTTTAATTATACATGTTTATACTTTATTGTATAGTTATAAACATGAAGTCTTCTAAGTATTACAAGACTTATAATTAAGTAAGACGTTAGCCTGTTATGGTCTTTTAATTAAGACATATACAAGAAGTCATTGAATTGATCAATGATTAATAACGAATAGTGGGATTATAACACGTTCATGTTTTAATGCAACATAAACATGAAGTGACTTGATTAATAAGTACTTGGGTTATAAAGCATGCAATTGGCTTGAAAATACTATTGTACCATTAAGTTGATTTAGTTGGTAAATAGACAAGCTAAAAGATATATGGTTATCTTACATATTGTTAGATCAACTTACAATATTAATTCTAATTGAAGTACCACATATGGATAGTATGTTCAGTTAGGGAATCAAACTCTTGATAGATTGTTTGATTGAAGATAACTATGATTTCTTTTCTTCTAAAAGTTATCAAGGTTAGAAATTGAGTATGGCTTGAATATACTCAATTAGACTCCTAGAAGATTAATAAGACGTTATTGAACTATGAAATGTGAAGAATCACATTAAGTCTTAAATTGAAGTTCTGAATTTGTTAAGCTACTTATAAGAAGGTTGTTAACAAAAGAATATCAAGAACTATCAATGTGTATTTGTAATGTCCTAAAAGAGAACACTGGATTGTTGCTCTAATTGCTAAGTACTTATATTCTATATAATGCTAAAGGCAAGTGGGAGTATTTTATCTTGAAAGGATAGAATTACAAGATACATAATCTTCTAAAATCACACTAGTGAAAATCATGATGAGGCCTTAACATGTAAATGATAAACCTCAAAGATGATGGAATTCTCATTCATAGATCCACTTGGATATCTCAGATATATAATTAATATGCTGAAGATTATATGATGTAGTATTACCAAGAATAATGAATTGGGTAAATTACTCATATTATGAATGTTGTAGATGCTGTTCATAAAGATATTCAAATTTAAAATTTGGTTTATCTTAATTCTTAAAGGTTAGAGAATGACGATGAGTTTATCCAAAGATTATGTAACCCTAGTGGTTTAAATCTTTGTGTAATAATCATATGGACAAAATTGTACACATATCTTAATGCATACCTTATGACAAGATTATTAATCATACTTAAGCAATTAACTATGATTGAATACTCTTTTCTAAGCATATTAAAGATACAAAGATGGTAATTGTCATATTTATATGAATATGAAATTTGACAATGATATCAAAAACTCTTCCATGAATAATTACTTGAGCGAGGAAGATAAGTAATCAAAAGGAGTTTATGAATTCAAGTAAATCTTTGGAAGTGTACAAAGTGCAATAATCCATGAATGGATAAATGCATGCATCTAGGAGATTAATCTTATGTTTAATTGTTATATCCAAGTTTTGATTTATAATTGAAATAAGATAATTTCTAAGTATTCCTGAAAGCTAGTGGGAGTATTATGTTTGATTTACTAAATCATATATGTTATAGAGTAACATTCCATAGAACTAAAATGTTAGACTTAGTTTGGAATGAAACTTTATTTGAAAGATTTAGAAAATAAAACATACAACCTTGGAACAAAAGTTTATTATTAAATAAACATGTGCGGTAAATAAATTCTAATAGAACATAATATATCATTTAGAAAATGGATATATATTATGAAAAGATAGAACATGAATATAAATCTAAGTATGACTAAAGGATTTTTATGTGCATTATATTATTGTTGTATCATACTTAAGTGCTTAATGATTTGACAATATTTGATATCCAATTAAAAGTTATTGTATAACTTGTGTAATAGATATTCTAATGGAAAATGTTTGAAATTAGAATAATGATCCTCAACCTGGAATAGCTCCTAAACATTACACAATGGATATTAAGTTTACGAAAATTTTAAAGAGCATATTGTGTTTAATATACAATGATGCTGGTTTAATTGAGATGACACTCAATAACTAGTCATGAAGGATTTCATGAGAACTAGTTGTGCTCAACTAAGAGCATAGTTGCATTAAACATTAAAAGAATTAGAATACTTTAAACTTTAAAAGGTTTGAAAGTTTGATTGTCATAAGTTGGTGATTGAGGATATCACACCATTTATGAAAAATTATGTGGCTATATCAAGATAGTTGGATTTACACATACAAGAATTTTGCTAATTAAATTCTTGAAATAAGTTTTCTCAAAA